>CAJQZJ010024666.1:0-13341 GCA_907164525.1 Lophiomys imhausi | reverse complement strand
CAAGCTGTCTATTCTTCAACCACCTCAGAGAGCTGAGAAGGATAAATATATCTGATTGTATAGGAAGTGCAGGGCCTGCAGCTTCCAATACTAAGAAATGACAAACCAGTGACTACCTGGACAGTTCCCATTTTCTCTCCATACATTCCAGCATCAGTCTTCAGCCTTTGGGTCCTGTTTCTCTGACAGACATTTATTGTAGAGCAGGGATTGTGAAGGACTAACCTACCCTGTCTTGGCAGAGCTAGGCTGTCGACTTCCCTGCTACCAAGTTTTGTCCTTTTTGGACAGCAGTCTGTCTGCAGTTAAAGCAAGGAGTTTTTACATGCCAAGAGATAGGCTTGCCACTAATTCAACCATCTTACAGTGGAGGTTCTTTGATGCTTATCTTCTACTTGGAGTAGAATAGGGGGTGCTGTCAGGAGCTGATATGTCTCGATATCAAAAAAATCTTAATTTAAGACCACATCTTTGAATGCCATATTCTGCAGATCTCTTGGGGTTTTTGAAGATGCCCTATCTATCTCTTGTATTTAGATAAGCAAATGTTGCTTATCTCTTAACAACTTGATTACTGAGTAGCTTAGAGAATATCTGTGATAGACTGTCTTAGTAGCTAACAAGGTGACATGCATGCATGACTAGGAGTTTGTTTTTCTTAACTATCCTAAACAGTTTAAGACGGTTGGTATCAAGAGGCCAGAACTTCACATTTCATTTTTAAGTATCTCTAAGTACGATATCATTAGGAAGTGTTACCTTAAATTTTGCATCAATATACAAAGATCTATTCAAATGTGGCTAAATATACTCTTAATTTTGTATCAATATACAAAGATCAATGCCTGTGCGGCCCAATAAAATCTTAATATTGCGTCCATATACAAGGGTCAATACCATTGTGGCCAACTATAATCTTAGTTTTGTATCAATATACAAATATCAACACTGACGTAGACCAATACAATCTTATTTTTGCACAATAAACAATGGTCAATACCACTTTAGCCAAATATACTATTAATTTTGTATCAATATACAAGGGTATAAGGGCATATTCAATAATGTGACCTTTCTTCTTGATCCTTCCTGTGCTGTGTCTCGATTTTTCTCTCGTCCATGCATTCCTACATAGGAGATAAAGAAGGATACAGAAAAGGGAAAGAAGGAATACCCTGGGTCTAACCTCCAAAACACATTAAACAGGACCATTTAACAACTTGTAATCTCTTCCCCTAAATAATAGTGTTTTCAGTTGTCCTTCAAATAACCGAAAAGGGGGGGGGGGGCGGAGAAACATCCTCCCCACCCTCTGGGTATGGGACGTCGCTCTCTTAAAATGACTTCCTGCTGATTTGGGTCGTAGTAAACCTGTTTGGGGCCCAAACCAAAATGGAAAAATGGTTAAAAATGTTTATACAATCCTTTTATGTTCAGTCCTTCTGTTCTCAGCTGTTTAGATGTCCTAAGGAGTTTGTAGGCAGAAGCTGAACTTCCAGGCTTTACTGAGGTTCTGGCTGGGGCATTGTGTAGGGCTGAACGGTCTTGGCGATATTGAGTTGTTGTGGTTGTAGGCTTTTGATGGAGACAGCTATAGAGGGAGTCTGTCAGGCTGAATCATCTGGGTCACTCGTCTTCTTTTGGTGTCTGATTCTGATTTCTGCTGAGGTTTCCGTTGTCCAGTTGTCCCTGGGTTCCTTGAATGGATGCTTTGATTCTCCTGGAATGATAAGAACAGAGCCCTGCCCTATTCCTCACTCAGGGAAAATCACCCTCTTTTTTTGGGGGGGGGTAGGTAATATTTCTCCTGAAGCAAATTTGGTTTTTGACAATATATAAAGTGTTATCTTTCAATCTGGTTTAAAGAAGAAATTATTTTGTTATTTTGGAGCTAAACCAGCTTTAGTGTATATATTTTGAGGTCTCGAAGGACAATTTGTTTGTGTTGTGTGGGCCTTTTGTAAGTAGCTTTTAAACTTAGGTCCTTCCAAATCCTATGTGTGTGTCTCTGCATTCTAAATATTGGGATCCAAGACCTGTGGTTCCCATCTAAGGGGATTAAAGATGTGTTCCACCACTCCTGGATCAAAGTTTTTCTTTATTTAGAGTTTGTTTTGTATCAGGCTGACCTTGAGCTCTGAGATCTGCCTGTTTCTGTCTCTAGTGTGTTGGGGTTAAGGGTGTACTCTTCTTGAATGATGGGATTAAGGGTGTGTACCCTCACCACCCTTTTCCGTGTAACTCTAGAATTTATAAGTCCACTAACACTTTGGTGCTCCTCCCGTCTCTGCTGAAGTTAAAGGCATGGGTTAACACCACATTTCTCCTTATTTTACCTTAGCTCTACGTTTTTTCGACACTTGGAGGTTTATAAAACCAGGTTGAACAGCTGTGTCCTTTAATTTATTTACAGTGTATTAACGTTGTTATCTGCTTTTTTTTTAATTAGTAAATTTATTTGTTTGTTGCTACAGGTTACATCCTTGACATATTGTCCTCTTTTCCTGCTTCCCAGGCCCACTCTCCCATGCTCTACTCCCTGACCCTTCCATCTTGATCCTCTGGGGTGGAGTGTCCCTGCATACCAGTCTCTCACCACAGATCAGGAGTCATATGAGGGCTGAGGGCCTCTTCATACACCGGGGGTCTACGAGGCAGTACTGCCAGTGAAAGGTGTCTCCTTGCTACGGGGGGGGGGGGAACTAAAAAAAAAAAACCAACAGACACACAAACCCACAAAAACAAAGAACAACAAAAAAAGAGAGGAAAAAGAAAGAGAAAAAAGAGGGAAAGGAAAAACAAAATGAAATGAAAAGAAAAAAGAAATTTATGTCCATGTTCCTTTTGGTGTGTTGGTTGTAGTACAGATATCCTGTACGATATAGCTAAAATCCTACTATAAGTGAATAGATGCCATGTGCATCCTTCTGAGTCTGGGTTAGATCACTCAGGATGAGCTTCTCTAGATCCATCCATTTGGTTGCAAATTGCATGATTTCATTGTTTCTTATAGCTGAGTAGTATTCCATTGTATAGATGTACCACAATTTTTTAATCCATTCTTCAGTTGAGGGACATCTGGGTTGTTTCCAGTTTCTAGCTATTACAAATAAGGCTGCTATGAACATAGATGAGGAGACTTCCCTATGTCTCCGTGAGGTGTCCTTTGGGTGTATACCCAGAAGTGGTATGGCTGGGTCCTGAGGCAAAGTTATTCCTAGATTTCTAAGACATCTCCAGACAGACCTCCATAGTGGTTGCACAAGTCTGCATTCCCACCAGCAATGGAGGAGGGTTCCCCTTTCTCCACACTCTCGCCAGCATGTGCTGTCATTTGAGCTCTTTATCTTAGCCATTCTGACAGGTGTGAGATGGAATCTCAGGGTCGTCTTGAGTTGCATTTCTCTGATGATTAAGGATGTTGAGCATTTCTTCAGGTGACTCTCGGCCATTAGGGATTCCTCCTTTGTGAATTCTCTATTTAGCTCCGTCTCCCATTTTTTGATTGGATTATTTGGTTTGTTGGCATTTAGTTTCTTGAGTTCTTTGTAGATTTTAGATAATAGCCCTCTATCAGATGTGGGGTTGGTGAAGATTTTCTCCCAGTCTGTAGGCTGCCTTTTTGTTCGAATGACAGTGTCTTTTGCCTTACAGAAGCTTTTCAGTTTCATGAGGTCTCATTTATTGATTGTTGATCTCAGGTCCTGAGCTGTTGGTGTTCTGTTCAGGAAGTTGTCACCTGTGCCAATGAGTTCGAGGGTTTCTCCTACTTTTTCTTCTAGTATCTTTAGTGTGGCCGGCCTTATGTTAAGGTCTTTGATCCACTTGGAATTAAGTTTTGTACAAGGTGATAGGTATGGGTCTAATTTCATTCTTTTACAAGTGGACATCCAGTTGGACCAGCACCATTTGTTGAAGATGCTGTCCTTCTTCCATTGTGCGGTTTTGGCTTCTTTGTCAAAGATTAGTTGGCCATAGGTGTGTGGGTCCATGTTTGGGTCTTCAATTCGATTCGATTGATCCACTGGTCTGTTTCTATACCAGTATCATGCTGTTTTTATTATTATTGCTCTGTAGTACAGCTTGAAATCTGGGATGGTGATACCTCCAGATGCTTTTTTTATTGTACAGGATTGATTTAGCTATTCTGGGTTTTTTGTTGTTCCATATGAAGTTGAGTATAGCTTTTTCCAAGTCTATAAAGAATTGTGTTGGTATTTTGATAGGAATTGCATTGAATCTATATATTGCTTTTGGTAGAATAGCCATTTTTATTATGTTGATCCTACCTATCCATGAGCACGGGAGATCTTTCCATCTTCTAAATGCCTCTTCCATTTCTTTCTTCAGGGGCTTGAAGTTCTTGTTATATAGGTCCTTTACTTGCATGGTTAGAGTTACCCCCAGGTACTTTATAATGTTTGTGGCTATTGTGAAGGGGGTTGTTTCCCTTATTTCTTTTTCAGTATGCTTGTTTGTTGTATAAAGAAGGGCTTCTGATTTTTTTGAGTTAATTTTGTATCCACCCACCTTGTTGAAGTTGTTTATCAGCTGTAAGAGTTCTTTGGTGGAGTTTTTGGGGTCGCTTATGTATACTAACATATCATCTGCGAATAGGGATAATTTGACTTCTTCATTTCCAATGTTTATCCCTTTGATTTCCTTTAGTTGTCTTATTGCTCTAGCAAGAACTTCAAGTACTATATTGAAGAGATATGGTGAAAGTGGACATCCTTGTCTTGTCCCTGAGTTTAGAGGAAATGCTTCAAGCATCTCTCCATTTAATTTAATGTTGGCCACTGGGTTGCTGTATATTGCCTTTATTATTTCTAGGTACGGCCCTTGTATGCCCGTTCTCTCCAGGACTTTTAGCATGAAGGGGTGTTGGATTTTGTCAAATGCTTTTTCTGCATCTAGCGAGATTATCATGTGGTTTTTTTCTTTCATCTTGTTTATATGGTGAATTACATTGATAGACTTTCGTATATTGAACCATCCCTGCATTCCTGGGATGAAGCCTACTTGATCATGATGTATGATATTTTTGATGTGTTCTTGAATTCGGTTTGCTAGTATTTTATTAAGTATTTTTGCATCTATGTTCATGAGGGAGATTGGTCTGAAATTCTCTTTCTTTGTTGGGTCTTTGTGTGGTTTAGGAATCAGAATGACAGTGGCCTCATAGAATGAGTTTGGCAGTGTTCTTTCTGTTTCTGTGTGGTGGAAGAGTTTGAAGAGTAATGGTATTAGCTCCTCTTTGAAAGTCCGGTAGAATTCCGTGCTAAAGCCATCTGGCCCTGGGCTTTTTTTGGTTGGGAGATTTTTAACGACTGTTTCTATTTCCTTAGGGGTTATAGGGCTGTTTAATCTGTTAATCTGATCTTGATTTAGCTTCGGTAGATGGAATCTATCAAGAAAATTGTCCATTTCACTTAAGTTTTCAAATTTGGTGGAGTATAGATTTTTAAAGTAGGACCCGAATATTTTCTGGATCTCCTCGATGTCTGTTGTTATTTCTCCCTTTTCATTTCTGATTTTGTTGATTTGTGTTCTTTCCCTTTGCCTTTTAGTTAATTTGGCTAGGGGTCTGTCTATTTTGTTGATTTTCTCGAAGAACCAACTCTTGGTTTCATTGATTCTTTGTATAGTTCTTTTTTATTCTAAGTTGTTGATTTCAGCCCTAAGTTTGATGATTTCCTGCCTTCTGCTCCTCTTGGGCGTGTTTGCTTCTTTTTTTTTCCAACTCACCCAGCTTAGCTGATAATTCACTAATATGAGCTGTCACAATTTTCTTTTTGAATGCACTTAGTGCTATGAACTTTCCTCGTAGCACAGCTTTTATTGTATCCCATAGGTTTGGGTATGTTGTGTCTTCATTGTCGTTGGATTTTAAGAAGTCTTTGATTTCCTTCTTTATTTCTTCCCTGACCCAGTGGTCATCCAGTAAGGAGCTGTTCAATTTCCATGTGTGTGTAGGCTTTCTGTTGATTCTTTTGCTGTTGAAGACCAGCTTTATTCCGTGGTGGTCTGATAAGATACAAGGGGTTATTTCAATTTTCTTGTATCTGTTGAGGCTGTCTTTGTGTCCAACTATATGGTCGATTTTGGAGAAGGTTCCGTGGGGTGCTGAGAAAAAGGTGTATTCCTTTGTGTATGGGTGAAACGTTATGTAGATGTCTGTTAGGTCCATTTGTTTCATGATCTCTGTTAGACTCAATATTTCTCTGTTTGGCCTCAGTCTTGATGATCTGTCAATTGTTGTGAGTGGGGTGTTGAAGTCTCCCACTACTAATGTGTTGTAATGGATGTGTGATTTAAGTTTTAGAAGTGTTTCTTTTACAAAAGTAGGTGCCTTTGTATTTGGGGCATAGATGTTCAGTATTGAGATTTCCTCTTGATGAATATTCCCTTTAATGAGTATATAATGCCCTTCTTTGTATTTTTTCATTAACTTCAGTTGGAAGTCTGTTTTGTTTGATATTAGGATGGCTACTCCAGCTTGCTTTCTGGGTCCATTTGCTTGGAAAACCTTTTCCCAGCCCTTTACTCTGAGGTAGTGACTATCTCTGGTAGTGAGATGTGTTTCTTGTATGCAGCAAAGGGACGGGTCTTGCTTGCGGATCCACTCTGTAAATCTGTGTCTTTTTATTGGGGAGTTGAGACCATTGATGTTGATGGATATTAGTGACCTGGGGTTGTTGTTTCCCATTAGTTTGGTATAGGTGATGGTCCTGTGTCTCTTTTGGTTTAGTTGCTGAGGGGTTTTCTATTCCCTTTGTTTTCTTGGGTGAAGTTTTCTTCTCTGGGATGGAATTTTCCTTCTAGGATTTTCTGTAGGGCTGGGTTTGTGGGGAGATATTGTTTAAATTTGATTTTGTCATGGAATATCTTGTTTTCTCCATCTATGTTGATAGAGAGTTTTGCTGGATATAGTAGTCTGGCTGGGCACCTATGATCTCTCAGGACTTGTAGGATATCTGTCCAGGCCCTTCTAGCTTTTAAAGTTTCTGAGGAGAAGTCAGGTGTAATTCTGATGGGTCTGCCATTGTATGTGACTTGGCCTTTTTCTCTTACAGCTTTTAATATCCTTTCTTTATTCTGTACATTTGGTGTTTCAATTATTATGTGGCGAGAGGAGTTTCTTTTCTGATCTAATCTGTTCGGTGTTCTGTAAGCCTCTAGGATTTTTATTGGCATCTCTTTTTTCAGGTTTGGGAAGTTTTCTTCTATGACTTTGTTGAAGATATTTCCTGGACCTTGGAGTCGGGAGTCTTCTCTTTCCTCTATGCCTATGATTCTTAGGTTCCGTCTTTTCATTGAGTCCTTGATTTCTTTTCTTTTTTTTTTTGTTTGTTTTTCGAGACAGGGTTTCTCTGTGTATCCTTGGCTGTCCTGGACTCACTTTGTAGACCAGGCTGGCCTCGAACTCACAAAGATCCGCCTGCCTCTGCCTCCCAAGTGCTGGGATTAATGGCGTGCGCCACCACCGCCCGGCTGAGTCCTTGATTTCTTGAATGTTGTGGGTGAGAGATTTTTT
This sequence comes from Lophiomys imhausi, assembly GCA_907164525.1. Classification (NCBI taxonomy): domain Eukaryota; kingdom Metazoa; phylum Chordata; class Mammalia; order Rodentia; family Muridae; genus Lophiomys; species Lophiomys imhausi. The sequence continues at coordinate 5,804 of CAJQZJ010024666.1, read as the reverse complement.
TAGCCTTCTCATTTTCTTTGGATGTTGTACTGATTTCTTCCATCAAATCTTCCATGCCTGAGATTCTGTCTTCCATCTCTTGCATCCTATTGTTGATACTCACATCCGTAGTTCCTGTTCTCTTCCCTTGGTTCTCCACTTCCTCTTTTAACTCTGACTGTGTTTTCTTTATTGTTTCTATTTCTATTTTCATGTCTTGTATGGTATTGTTCGTTTTGTACATTTCCTTCTCCAGCTTACTTGTTTTTGTCTGAAAATCTTTCATTGCTTTGTCTTTTTCCTGTTCAAGCTCTGTCACCTTGGCTTGGAGCTCTTTAATGGTATTGTTCATTGTTTTGGCTTGTAAAATTGTGGCTTCTTTGAATTCCTTCATAGATTTAAGTTCTTCTTGCAGGGACTCTATCACTTTCCATAATGTAGAATTGTCAACGTTTTCATGTGTTTCTGTTGGTGTGAGGTCATCTGAATTGGATGAGCTAGGATAATTCTGCTTTGTTGGAGTCATATTTCCTTGATTTCTATTTTTTTTGGACTTTTGGCCATGTGTGTGTGTGTGTTTAGCTGTCTGTTCTTGTCGTTTTCTGTGTTTGGATCCACAGGGGATGCTTTGGTGAAGGAGTCGAATTGCTTGGTTATCTGTCCATGCTTACAGGGTGATCTCAGGGTCACTGTGGTTTTAATAGCCTGAATCGTTGTGAGCTGGTGCAGCCTATTCCCAGGTAGTGAGTAATAGTCCGGGATTGTTACACTGCTCCCTGTTCAGACTTCTCTATTTTGCACACTGAGTGATCAGCCTTCAATGGTTCTAATGGTATAGACCTGTTTGCCCTGGCAGAGATTTTGTGGGCTTTGTTTGTCGTCAGGGAGGCTGACAGGGCCTGTCTCCACACCTAATGTGTCTGGGTTTACCCAAATACAGCTGGTCCCCTGGCTTCTGGTTATCCACTAGGCTTCTCCGCCACAGGCCTGGCCGCTTCTCTCCCTATCTGCTCCGACTTGGGTGGGCAGAGCTTCATTCGGTCCCTCCCGCCTTCTGAACAGGCCTCCCTTCTTAGCTGCTTTGCCATGGGTGGGCGGAGCTTTGGCTCCTCCCGGCGTCAGAGCCGGCCTCCCGTCCTAGCTGCTTTGCCGTGGGTGGGCGGAGCTTCGGCCTCTCCCGCCAGCGTCTGCTTCCCTCCCCAACTGCTCTGCCCGCCCACCTTCCGCTCCCGCTCAAGCGGCTGCGGATCTCCTGCTGAGCGCCCTTTTTCTACATCTCGAAAAAACAAACAAACAAACAAAAAAAAAAAACACAAGACTTCAACTATTCTGCAAAATTTCCTAAATAGTTATAAGGTCTTCCTGAGGTATGGGAAGCCCAGTTGGCTAGTGGGCGATCGCCATGTGGGCTTTGAGTTTGCCTGCTGTGTGTTGGGATCGATCTTACCAGTCGCCTCTCCAAATGGGAGTTCCCGAATCCCGGATTTAGTGGCTTCCCTGTCTGCGAGAGATGGGGAAAGCCTTGCCCTGGGACTTTTAACAGTCCCTTGGGAGCTGTGCGTGTTCCCAGAGGGGCCAGACCCTCCGGTTTTTGCACAGTGTCCCACAACTCTGTGTTCTCTATGGCTCTTCTCTCCCACATTCAAAATGCGTCCTTGCAGTTCGCCGCCATCTTCCGCCGCAGGTTTGTTCTGTTGTTTCTCTTTTTAGCTAATTGCTGGGCAAACTATTGTATGACACATGAAAATGAAAAGAACGCTCTAGTCTACTTTGGCCTCCCATGACTTGGGTCCCAGAACCCTGGCTAGGGTTGATAAGGGAATTAAGACACTAAAGAAATGACAAATACATGGACACAGAAAAGCTGGAATTGGGTGGTCTGGGCTCTCAAATGGAGACAGGCAGTACAGTACCCGAAGTGAGCAGCGTGTTCATTGAATTATAGTTGAACAGAGAGATGGGGGTGTCACGTAGAGCTGAATAAGGAAGGGAAGACAGGGTATCATATATAGCAGACTAAAGAGGCAGTTTAGCTAACCTCAGTAGGAGTGTCTCTAGGCCATAGATAGCCAAGGGGAGAAAACGATGGCGGACATGTTCTGCACGCATCATCATCACCTTCACACAGACCACAGGAAGGCTTTGCCATTTCCGTAGGGCGGAGGCATCGGAGTTCCTGACATTGCCTTCCGTCTCAACACCACACATCCTCTCAGGATTTCACTCGCTCCCTACACTAGTCCTTTGCCACTAAAATCCAGTGACTTAAATGCAAGTTCAAGCAAAGATTATAAGCTGTCAGTTCAACGGCCATATAATTAGCAATTCTTTGTAATGATTAAAAACCACAATTTACATTAAAATTGGACAAATAATTCATTTTATAAAGAGTTGCTTGGGTTTAGAATGGCAATGATGTCAGGGGAAACTAAAACTTATTTTTTCAACATTTATTTATTCAAGTTATATCTCAATTATAGCCTATTCCCTCCTTCCCCTCCTGTTCCCACCCTCTAAAAATGCTTATTAAAGTTATTTTGTTGATGGGGTAGTGTTAAGCATTCTAAATGTTAATTAACTGGTCCAGCTTGCTGTCTGTTACTTACATTGTCTCTGATTGGTTAAATAAAATGCTGAGCCCTGAGATTGGGCAAAGACAGAGATAGGTGGGACTAAGGTACATGGGCTTCTGAGACAGAGAGCATCTTGGGAAGAAGAAGCCTCCAAGAGAAGCCAGGAACAGGCAAGGAAGACACATGCAATGGGTTAGAGAAAAGAAGATGGGGGGGGGAATCCAAGATGGTAGCGGCCCCTGTGGATGCACTTTAATCTTGGGGAAAACAGACACAAAACCGCGAATGTTATAATACGCGGTACAAAAAAATCTGAGAGACTCAACCCCCCTGAGTCTCACCCAACTACCCAGGGACCACTAAAAGTCCCTGGGCAGGATGCTCCCTCCCACTCTGAGACATGTACGGAACCCGCTGAATCCGGGAATCTGGATCCCCCCACCCACCAGGAGAGACACACCGGGTAAGTTCCAATATAATACCCAGTGGGCAGATTCAGACCCCACACAGAGATACTCTCCAACCTGCTGCCCCCCCCCCAGGTCTCGCACAGACGATCTTGCTATCTGGCAAAGGCTTGCAGACCTGCGGAAGTGCGTGCTGCTTGGCTGCAGATTGCAACCCACTGCGGTGTACGGGAACTTGGTCGACCGTGACGGATGCTAGCTTCCAGAGCTGGCTTCAGGGGATGAAGGCAGATTTACCCACCACAGGACCCAACCCTCAGCAAACCATAAAGTCTTTACCATTAATATTGGACTTTTTTGTTACTACGTGCACTTCCGGCGGGGAGCCAAAGCTTAAGTGTATACAGTTCCACCCCCTGGATAAGTGAAGTCTCCACCCTAGAAGCGGGGGTGGAAAAACCAACTTTACAGGAGTGGAGTCACGCAATTCAACTGCTACACCAAAGTGCCCCCTTTGGATCCAAGCCTAGAAGACAGGAACAGACAGCTAGACTTCCAAATGGCCAAAGGCCCCAGAAAAAGGATTCAAGTCAGAATGACTCCAACAAAAGAAAGCGATGCTATTTCAACCAACCTGGATCACGTCACAAATGAAACACATGAAAATGATAACAATTCTACATTATGGAAAGTGATAGAGTCCCTTCAAGAAGAACTTAAATTTATGAAGGAATTCAAAGAAGCCACAATTTCACAAACAAAAACTATGGAGAATACCATTAGAGAACTTCAAAACAAGGTGACTCAACTTGAACATGAAAAAGACAGGGCAATGGAAGACTTCCAGGCAAAGACAAGCAAATTGGAGCAGGAAATGTACAAAACGAATAAAACCATTCAAGACATGAAAATGGAAATGGAAACAATAAAGAAAACACAGTCAGAGTTAAAAGTGTAAATGGAGAATCAAGGGAAGAGAACAGGAACTATGGATATCAGTACCAAAAATAGGATTCAAGAGATGGAAGACAGGATCTCAGGCATGGAAGATTCGATGGAAGAAATCAGTACAACATCCAAAGAAAATGAGAAAGCTTAAAAAAAAATCTCTCACCCACAACATCCAAGAAATCAAGGACTCAATGAAAAGATGGAACCTAAGAATTATAGGCATAGAGGAAAGAGAAGACTCCCGACTCCAAGGTCCAGGAAGTATCTTCAACAAAATCATAGAAGAAAACTTCCCAAACGTAAAGAAAGAGATACCAGTAAAAATTCAAGAGGCTTACAGACCACCAAACAGATTAGATCAGAAAAGAAACTCCTCTCGCCACATAATAATTGAAACTCCAAATGCAGAGAACAAAGAAAGGATATTAAAAGCTGTAAGAGAAAAAGACCAAGTCACATACAATGGCAGACCCATCAGAATTACACTGGACTTCTCCTCAGAAACTCTAAAAGCTAGAAAGGCCTGGACAGATGTCCTACAAGTACTGAGAGAACATAGGTGCCCAGCCAGACTACTATATCCAGCAAAACTCTCTATCAACATGGATGGAGAAAACAAGATATTCCAGGACAAAATCAAATTTAAACAATATCTCCCCACAAACCCAGCCCTACAGAAGATCCTAGAAGGAAAATTCCAACCCAGAGAAGATAACTACACCCAAGAAAACAGAGGAAATAGAAATCACCACAGCAACTAAACAAAAAGAAGCACAAGATGACCACCTATACCAAAATAATGGCAAATAACAACCCCTGGTCACTAATATCCATCAACATCAATGGACTCAACCCGCCAATGAAAAGACACAGACTTACAGACTGGATCCGTAAACAAGACCCATCTTTTTGCTGCATACAAGAAACACATCTCACTATTGAAGATAGACATTTTCTCAGAGTAAAGGGCTGGGAAAAGGTGTTCCCAGCAAATGGACCCAGGAAACAAGCTGGAGTAGCCACCCTAATATCAAACAAAACAGACTTCAAATTGAAGTTAATAAAAAAGACAGAGAAGGGCACTACATACTCGTTAAGGGAACTATTCATCAAGAGGACATCTCAATATTGGACATCTATGCCCCAAATACAAAGGCACCTACATTTATAAAAGAAACGCTTCTAAAACTTAAATCACACATTGATCCCAACACTTTAGTAGTGGGAGACTTCACAACAATGCACAGATCATCAAGACAGAAGCCAAACAGAGAAATAATGAGTCTAACAGAGATCATGAACCAAATGGACCTAAAAGCTATCTACAGAACATTTCACCCAAACACAAAAGAATACACCTTCTTCTCAGCACCACACGGAACCTCCTCCAAAATCGACCATATAGTTGGACACAAAGAGAGCCTCAACAGATACAAGAAAATTGAAATAACCCCTTGTATCTTATCAGACCACCATGGAATAAAGCTGTACTTCAACAGCAAAAGAATCAACAGAAAGCCTATACACACATGGAAATTGAACAACTCTTTACTGGATGACTAATGGGTCAGGGAAGAAATAAAGAAGGAAATCAAAGATTTCTTAAAATCCAATGACAATGAAGGCACAACATACCTAAACCTGTGGGACACAATGAAAGCTGTGCTACAAGGAAAGTTCATAGCACTATGTGCCTTAAAAAAAAAAGTTGTGACAGCTCATATTAACGAATTAACAGCCAAACTGGGTGAATTGGGAAAACAAAGAAGCAAACACTCCCAAGAGGAGCAGAAGGCAGGAGATCATCAAAATTAGAGCTGAAATCAACAACTTATAAACAAAAAGATCTATACAAAGAATCAATGAAACCAAGAGTTGGTTCTTTGAGAAAATC
>CAJQZJ010024645.1:0-10762 GCA_907164525.1 Lophiomys imhausi | reverse complement strand
GGGATAAATATATCTGATTATATAGGAAGTGCAGGGCCTGCAGCTTCCAAAACTAAAAAATGACATACCAGTGGCTGCCTGGACAGTTCCCATTTTCTCTCCATACATTACAGCATCAATCTTCAGCCATTTGGCCCCATTTCTCTGACAGACATTGGTTGTAGAGCAGGAATTATGAAGGACTTACCTACCCTGTCTTGGCAGAGCTAGGCTGTCGACTTACCTGCTTCCAAGTTTTGTCCTTTTTGGACAGAAGTCTGTCTACAGTTGAAGCAAGTGGTTTTTCTTGCCAAGAGAATGGCTTACCACCAATTCAATCATCTCCCACTGGAGATTCTTCGATGCTCATCTTCTACTTGGAGTAATATAGGGGGTGCTGTCAGGAGCTGACATGTCTCGATAGCAAAAAATCTTAAGTTAAGAAAACATCTTTGAATGCCATATTCTGTATATCTCTTGAGGTTTTTGAAGATGCCCTATCTATCTCTTATATTTAGATAAGCAAATATTGCTTGTCTCTTAGCGACTTGATTTCTGAGTAGCTTAGAAAATAACTGTGATAGACTGTCATAGTAACTAACAAAATGACATGGTTTCATGTTAAGTCTCCATTACTGCCTCCTCCCTCCACCTTCTCCTGGTCCCACCCTCCCACCCTCCACCACCTCTCCCACTCATCCTAAACCTCTGGTGTGAGGTGCCTCCATGTATCAGCTCCCCTCAGTTCATTAGTCACATGAGGTCTAAGAGCTTCCTCTTACACAAAGGGCACACGTGGCAGTTCCACTAGGGTGGAGTGTCCCAATAATAGATAACCAAGTTCATGTTCCTATTCTTTTGTGTCTATTGACTGTAGGATGGTTATCCTTTACTATATGGCTAAATTCCAGTTATAAGTGTATATATGCCATGTGTATCTTTCTGAGTCTGAGTTAGCTCATGCATTATGAACTTTTCTAGTTCCATCCATTTGGTTGCAAATTGCAAGATTTCCTTGTTTTTGATAGCTGAATAGTTTTGCATTGTGTAAATGTATCAGTTTTTTTTTAATCCATTCTTTGATTGAAGGATATCTGGGTTGTTTCCAGTTTCTAGCTATTACAAATAAAGCTGCTATGAATATAGTTTAGGAGATGTCCTTGTGGCTTGGCGAGGAATCTTTTAGATATACGCCCAGGAGTGATATGACTGGGTCTTGAGGTAGAGCTATTCCAAGTTTTCTAAAATATAGTGAGACTGATTTCCATAGTGATTGTACAAGCTTGCACTCCCACCAGCATTCCCCTTTCTCCACAACCTCACCAGCATGTGCTGTCATACAAGTTTTTGATCTTAGCCATTCTAACAGGTGTGAGATGGAATCCCAGAGTCATCTTGAGTTGCATTTCCATGATGATTAAGGATGTTGAGCATTTCTTCAGATGTCTCTCAGCCATTAGATATTCCTTTTTTTTTTGTGAATTCTTGGCTTATTTCTGTACCACATTTTTGAGTGGGTTATTTGGTTTCTTTCTTTCTTTTTTTGTTTTTTTTCTAGATTTTTTTCCTCTTTATATTTTATTTCTTCAAGTTACACCTCAATCGCAATCCCCTCCCTACTCCCCCTTCCAGTCCCCTCCTCCCACCCTCTTCCGCGTCAACCCACCCATCCCCTTACTTTTATTTTTTAAGTTTAAGGTATATCTTTTTCTCCCCAACAGCTCCCCTTCAGTCCAACGAATGGCTCTTTCTCTTATAATAATAAATACATCACAAACCAACAGAAATAAAAAGGCCACAATTATAAGAGTTATATGGCTTAGCATACATTCCCAATGTCCAGTCCATATGTATTTGGTACCTGACTCACATTCTACTATCTATCTAACCATCTCCATGAGTTTAAAGTTCTATATCTAACTCAGCTTTCAAAACTTGCATCACAATTTTAAAAACATCTTCTTAGATACAGAACACCCTCTTGATTCCTAAACAACTCGAAATTTAACTAAGAGACTCTAGCTATCTATTCTTCAACCACCTCAGAGACCTGAGAGGGATAAATATATCTGATTATATAGGAAGTGCAGGGCCCACAGCTTCCAAAACTAGACATACCAGTGGCTGCCTAGACAGTTCCCATTTTCTCTCCATACATTACAGCATCAATCTTCAGTCGTTTGGCCCCATTTCTCTGACAGGCATTGATTGTAGAGCAGGAATTATGAAGGACTTGCCTACCCTGTCTTGGCAGAGCTAGGTTGTCGACTTACCTGCTTCCAAGTTTTGACCTTTTTGGACAACATTCTGTCTACAGTTGAAGCAAGGTTTTTTTCCTGCCAAGAGATAGGCTTGCTACTAATTCAATCATCACCCACTGGAGATTCTTTGATGCTCATCTTCTACTTGGAGTAGAATAAGGGGAGCTGTCAGGAGTTGACATGTCTCGATATAAAAAAAAAATCTAAAGTTACGAAAACATCTTTAAATGCCATTTTCTGCAGATCTCTTGAGGTTTTTGAAGAGGCCCTATCTATCTCTTATATTAGGATAAGCAAATGTTGCTTGTCTCTTAGCAACTTGATTTCTGATTAGCTTAGAAAATAACTATAGTAGACTGTCATAGTACCTAATAAAATGACAGGCTTGCATGACTATTAGTTTGCATTTCTTAATTATCCTAAACAGTTTATGACAATTAGTAGCAAAAGGCCACAACTTCACATTTCATTTTTTTCCTTTACCCCCTGACCCTTCCATCCCACTTCTCTGGAGTGCAGTGTTCCTATATAACAGTCCCTCATCCCAGTTCAGAGGTCATATGAGGGCCAAGCGCCTCCTCAGACAATGGGGGTCTACAAGGCAGTACCACCAGTGCAAACTGTCTCATTGCCAGGGAGAGATAACTAAAAAACCAAACAAACAAATAAGTAGACAAACATAAAAATAATAAAAAAATAAAAGGAATAAAGTCTATGTCCCTGTTCCCTTTGGTGTGTTGGTTGTAGTATCGATATCCTCTACAATATAGCTAAAATCCTCCTATAAGTGAATAGATGCCATGTGCATCCTTCTGAGTCTGGGTTAGCTCACACAGGATGAGCTTTTTTAGTTCCACCCATTTGGCTTCAAATTGCATAATTTCATTGTTCCTGATAGCTCAATAATATTCCATTGTGTAGATGTACAACAGGTTTTTAATCCATTCTTCGGTTGAGGGACATTTGGGTTGTTTCCAGTTTCTAGCTATTACAAACAAGGATGCTATGAATATAGATGAGGAAACTTCCTTATGATTCCATGAGAAGACATTTGGGTGTATACCCAGAAGTGGTATGGCTGGTTCCTGAGGCAAAGCTATTCCAATTTTTCTAAGATATCGCCAGACTGACCTCCATAGTGGTTGCACAAACCTGCACTCCCACCAGCAATGGAGTAGGGTTCCCCTTTCTCCACACCCTTGCCAGAATGTGCTGTCATTTGTGCTGTTGACCTTAGCCATTCTGAGAGGTGTGAGATGGAATCTCAGAGTAGTCTTGAGTTGCATTTCTCTGATGATTAAGGATGTTGAGCATTCCTTCAAGTGTCTCTCAGCCTTTAGGGATTCCTCCTTTGTGCATTCTCTATTTAACTCCATCCCCCACTTTTTGATTGAATTATTTGATTTCTTGGCATTTAATTTCTTGAGTTCTTTGTAGATTTTGGATATTAGCCCTCTGCCAGATGTGGGGTTGGTGAAGATTTTCTCCCAGTCTGTAGGTTGCCGTTTTGTTCGAATGACAGTGTCTTTAACCTTACAGAAGCTTTTCAGTTTCATGAGGTCCCATTTATTGATTGTTGATCTCAGCTCCTGAGCTGTTGGTGTTCTGTTCAGGAAATTGTCACCTGTGCCAATGAGTTCAAGGGTTTTTACCACTTTTTCTTCTAGTAGATTTAGTGTGAACGGCCTTATGTTAAGGTCTTTGATCTACTTTGACTTAAGTTTTGTACAAGGTGATAAGTATGGCTGTAATTTCATTCTTTTACAACTGGACATCCAGTTGGACCAGCACCATTTGTTGAAGATGCTGTCCTTCCATTGTGCGGTTTTGGCTTCTTTGTCAAAAATTAGGTGGCCATAAGTTTGTGGGTCTATTTCTGGATCTTCTATTCGATTCCATTGATCTACTGGTCTCTTTCTACACCAATACAATGCTGTTTTTACAACTATTGCTCTGTAGTACAGCTTGAAATATGGGATGGTGATACCTCCAGATGTTTTTTTATTGTAAAGAATTTATTTAGCTTTTCTGGGCTTTTGTTGTTCCATATGAAATTGAGAATAGTTCTTTCCAAGTCTATAAAGAATTGTGTTGGTATTTTGATAGGAATTTCATTGAATCTATATATTGCTTTTGGTAGGATAGCCGTTTTTATTATGTTGATCCTACCTATCCATGAGCATGAGAGATCTTTCCATCTTCTAAACGCCTCTTCCATTTCTTTCTTCAAGGGCTTGAAGTTCTTGTTGTACAGGTCCTTTACTTGCTTGGTTAGAGTTACCCCCAGGTATTTTATGTTGTTTGTGGCTATTGTGAAGGGGGTTGTTTCCCTTATTTCTTTTTCAGCCCATTTGTTTGTTGTATAAAGAAGGGCTTCTGATTTTTTTGAATTAATTTTGTATCCAGCCACCTTGCTGAAGCTGTTTATCAGCTGTAAGAGTTCTCTTGTGGAATTTTTAGGGTTGCTTATTTATAGTATCATATCGTCTGCATAGAGGGATAATTTGACTTCTTCTTTTCCAATGTTTATCCCTTTGAGCTCCTTTAGTTGTCTTATTGCTCTAGGAAGAAGTTCAAGTATTATATTGAAGAGATATGGTGAAAGTGGACATCCTTGTTTTGTCCCTGAGTTTAGAGGAAATGTTTCAAGTTTCTCTCCATTTATTTTGATGTTGGCCACTGGCCTGCTGTATATTGCCTTTATTATTTCTAGGTACGGCCCTTGTATGCCCGTTCTCTCCAGAACTTTTAGCATGAAGGGGTGTTGGATTTTGTCAAATGCTTTTTCTGCATCTAGTGAGATTATCATGTGGATTTTTTCTTTCATCTTGTTTATATGGTGAATGACATTGATAGTTTTTCGTATGTTGAACCATCACTGCATCCCTGGGATGAAGCCTACTTGATCATGGTGTATGATACTTTTGATGTGTTCTTGAATTCGGTTTGCTAGTATTTTATTAAATATTTTTGCATCTATGTTCATGAGGGAGATTGGTCAGAATTCTCTTTCTTTGTTGGGTCTTTGTGTGGTTTAGGAATCAGGGTGACTGTGGCCTCATAGAATGAGTTTGGTAATGCTCTTTCAGATTCTATTTGGTGAAAGAGTTTGAAGAGTATTGGTGTTAGCTCCTCTTTGAAGGTCCAGTAGAATTCCCTGCTACGGCCATCTGGTCCTGGTCCTTTTTTAGTTGGGAGATATTTAATGACTGTCTCTATTTCCTTAGGAGTTATAGGGCTGTTTATTCTGTTAATCTGATCTTGATTTATCTTCGGTAGGTGTAATCTATCGAGAAAATTGTCCATTTCACTTAAGTTTTCAAATTTGGTGGAGTATAGATTTTTAAAGTAGAATCCAAATATTCTCTGGATTTCCTCAATGTCTGTTGTTATTTCTCCCTTTTCATTTCTGATTTTTTTGATTTGGGTTTTTTCCCTCTGCCTTTTAGTTAATTTGTCTAAGGGTCTGTCTATTTTGTTGATTTTCTCGAAGAACCAACTCTTGGTTTCATTGATTCTTTGTATAGTTCTTTTTGTTTCTAAGTTGTTGATTTCAGCCCTATGTTTGATGATTTCCTGCCTTCTCCTGCTCTTGGGAGTGTTTGCTTCTTTTTTTTTTTTCCAATTCACCCAGTTTAGCTGTTAATTCACTAATATGAGCTGTCACAATTTTCTTTTTGAAGGCACTTAGTGCTATGAACTTTCCTCGTAGCACAGCTTTTATTGTGTCCCATAGGTTTGGGTATGTTGTGTCTTCATTTTCGTTGGATTTTAAGAAGTCTTTGATTTCCTTCTTTATTTTTCCCTGACCCAGTAGTCATCTAGTAAAGAGTTGTTCAGTTTCCATGTGCATGTAGGCTTTCTGTTGATTCTTTTGCTGTTGAAGTCCAGCTTTATTCCATGGTGATCTGATAAGATACAAGGGGTTATTTCAATTTTCTTGTATCTGTTGAGGCTATCTTTGTGTCCAACTATATGGTCGATTTAGGAGAAGTTTCCATGAGGTGCTGAGAAGAACGTGTATTCTTTTGTGCTTGGGTGAAACGTTCTGTAGATATCTGTTAGGTCCATTTGGTTCATGATCTCTGTTAGACTCATTATTTCTCTGTTTGGCTTCTGTCTTGATGATCTGTCCATTGTTGTGAGTGGGGTGTTGAAGTCTCCCACTACTAAAGTGTTGGGATCGATGTGTGATTTAAGTTTTAGAAGCGTTTCTTTTACAAATGTAGGTGGTTTTGTATTTGGGGCATAGATATTCAATATTGAGATGTCCTCTTGATGAATATTTCACTTAACGAGTATGTAATGCCCTTCTCTGTCTTTTCTTATTAACTTCGATTGGAAGCCTATTTTGTTTGATATTAGGATGGCTACTCCAGCTTGCTTCCTGGGTCCATTTGCTTGGAAGACCTTTTCCCAGCCCTTTACTTTGAGATAGTGTCTATCTTCAATATTGAGATGTGTTTCTTGTATGCAGAAAAAGATGGGTCTTGTTTATGGATCCAGTCGTTAAATCTGTGTCTTTTTATTGGCGAGTTGAGTCATTGATGTTGATGGATATTAGTGACCAGGGGTTGTTATTTCCCATTATTTTGGTATAGGTGGTCATCTTGTGCTTCTTTTTGTTTAGTTGCTGTGGATATTTCTATTTCCTCTGTTTTCTTGGGTGTAGTTATCTTCTCTGGGTTGGAATTTTCCTTCTAGGATCTTCTGTAGGGATGGGTTTGTGGGTACATATTGTTTAAATTTGATTTTATCATGGAATATCTTATTTTCTCCATCTATGTTGATAGAGAGTTTTGCTGAGTATAGTAGTCTGGCTGGGCACCTATGATCTCTCAGGACTTGTAGGATATCTGTCCAGGCCCTTCTAGCTGTTAAAGTTTCTGAGGAGAAGTCCGGTGTAATTCTGATGGGTCTGCCATTCTATGTGACTTGGCCTTTTTCTCTTACAGCTTTTAATATTCTTTCTTTGTTCTCCATATTTGAAGTTTCAATTATTATGTGGTGAGAGAAGTTTCTTTTCTGATCTAATCTGTTTGGTGTTTTGTAAGCCTCTTGGATTTTTACTGCCATCTCTTTCTTTAGGTTTGGGAAGTTTTCTTCTATGATTTTGTTGAAGATGTTTCCTGGACCTTGGAGTCGGGAGTCTTCCCTTTCCTCTATGCCTATAATTCTTAGGTTTCGTCTTTTCATTGAATCCTTGATTTTTTGGATGTTGTGGGTGAGAGAATTTTTAGCTTTCTCATTTTCTTTGGATGTTGTACTGATTTCTTCCAATGAATCTTACATGCCTGAGATCCTGTCTGCCATCTCTTGGATCCTATTTTTGGTACTCATATCCATAGTTTCTGTTTTCTTGCCTTGGCTCTCCATTTCCACTTTTAACTCTGAGTGTGTTCTCTTCATTGTTTCCATTTCCATTTTCATGTCTTGAATGGTTTTATTCCTTTTGTACATTTCCTGCTCCAGTTTGCTTCTCTTTGCCTGGAAGTCTTCCATCGCCCTGTCCGTTTTGTGTTCAAGTTGAGCCACCTTCTTTTGAAGTTCTCTAATGGTGTTATCCATAGCTTTCGTTTGTGAAATCGTGGCTTCTTTGAATTGCTTTATAAATTTAAGTTCTTCTTGAAGGGACTCTATCACTTTCCATAATGTAGATTTGTTATCGTTTCCATGTGTTTCAGTTGTGGTGATGTGATCCGGGTTGGCTGAAATGGCATCGCTTTCTTTTGTTGTAGTCATTCCTTGTTGAATTCTGCTTTTTCTGGGGCTCTTGGCCATTTGACAGTCTTAGCTGTCTAATCCTGTTGTCTTCTAGTCTTGGATCAAAGGGGGAGCTTTGGTGTAGCAGTTGAATTGCCTGACTCCACTCCTGTAAAGTTTGTTTTTCTGCCTTGCCTCTTGGGTGGAGAATTCACTTATCCAGGGGGCGGAGCTGTATGCACTTAAGCTCTGGCTCCCTGCTGGAAGTGTCTGTAGTAGCAAAAAAGTCCAATAATAATGGTAAAGACTTCACGGTTTGCCCAGGGTTGGATCCTGTGTTGGATAAATCCGCCTTCCCTCCCTGGAGCCAGCTCTGGAAACTGGCAGGTGGCATCATAGTCGACTAAGTTCCCGTACACAGCAGTGGGTCGCAATCTGCATACTGATGGGTATTCTGCTGCCAAGCCATGTGCACTACCATGGGTCTGCAAGCCTTTGCCAGATAGCCAGATCATCTGTGTGAGACCTGGGGGGGCCCAGCAGACTGGAGAGTATCCCTGTGTGGGGTCTGAATCTGCCTTCTGGGTATTAGATTGGAACTTATCCGGCGTGTCTCTCCTGGTGGGGAGGGGGGGATCCCGATTCCCATATTCAGCGGTTTCAGAGTGTCTGCGAGAGTGAGAGGGAGCATCCTGCCCAGGGACTTTTAGTGGTCCCTGGGTAGTTGGGTGAGACCCAGGGGGATTGAGTTTCTCAGATTTTTTTGTACAGCGTCTTATAACATTCGCAGTTTTGTGTCTGTTTTCCCCAAGATTAAAATGCATCTGCGCTGGCCGCCACCATCTTGGATCCCCCCTCCCCCACCCTGGTTATTTTGTTTCTTGATGTCTAATTTCTTGAGTTTTTTTTCATTTTTATTTTTTTGATAAATTTTGGATATTAGCCCTCTGCCGGATGTTGGGTTGGTGAAGATCTTTTCCCAATCTGAAGGCTGCCATTCTGTTCTAATGACAGTGTCCTTTGCCTTACAGAAGTTTTTCAGTTTCATATGGTCCCATGTCCCATTTACTGATTGTTAGCTTTAGGGCCTGAGCTATTGGTGTTCAGGAAGTTGTGCCAATGAGTTCGAGGCTATACCCCACTTTCTTTTCTATTAGATTTAGTGTGTTCTGTTTTATGTTAAGGTCTTTGATCCACTTGGACTTAAGTTTTGTGCAAGGTAATAAACATGGGTCTATTTGCATTCTTCTACATGTTGACATCCAGTTAGACCAGTACCATTTGTTGAAGATGCTTTCCTTTTTCCATTGTATAGTTTTGGCTTCTTTGTCAAAAATTAAGTGACAAAGGTGTGTGGGTGCATTTCTGGGTCTTCGATTTGATTCCATTGATCAGCTGGTCTGTTTCTATACCATTATACCATGCTGTTTTTATGCCTATTGCTCTGTAGTATAGCTTGAAGTTAGGAGTGATAATACCTCCATATGTTTTTTTATTGTACAGATTGACTTAGCTATTATGGTTTTTTTCCCCATATGAAATTTAGACTTGTTCTTTCAAGGTCTGTAAAGAATTGTGTTGGTATTTTGATGGGAATTGCATTGAATCTGTATATTGCTTTTGGTAGGATGGCCATTTTTATTATTTTGATCCTACTTATCTGAGAACATGGAGATCTTTCTGATCTTTCTATCTTCTGATATCCTCGTTATTTTTTTTTCTTCAGAGACTTGAAGTTCTTGTTGTACAGGTCTTTGCTTGGCTAGAGTTACCCCTAGGTATTTCATATTATTTGTGGCTATTTTGAAAGGTGCTTTTTCCCTAATTTCTTTCTCAGCTCATTTATCTTTTGTGTGAAGCAGGGCTATTGATTTTTTAAAATTAATTTTGTATCTATCCACCTTGCTGAAAGAGTCTATCAGTTGTAAGAGTTCTCTGGTGGAATTTTTGGGGACACTTATGTAAACTATTTTATCATCTGCAAATAGGGATAATTTGACTTCTACCTTTCTGGTTTGTATCTCTTAGATCTCCTTTAGTTGTCTTATTGCCCTGGCTAGAACTTCAAGTACTATGTTGAAGAGATATGGGGAGAGTGGGCATCCTTGCCTGGTTCCTGATTTTAGTTGAAATGTTTTAAGTTTCTTGCCACTTAATTTGATGTTGACTACTGGTTTTCTGTATATCTCCTTTATTATTTCTAGGTATGGTCCTTGTATGCCAGCTCTCTCCAAGACTTTTAGCATGAAGGGGTGTTGGATATTGTCAAACACTTTTTTTCAGCATCTAAGGAGAAGAAAATGTAATTTTTTTCTTTCAGTTTGTTTATATGGTGGATTACATTAATGGATTTTCATGTGTTGATGCCACCCTGCATTCCTGGAATGAAGCATACTTGATCATGGTGTATGATATTTTTGTTGTGTTCTTGGATTCGATTTGCAAGTAATTTATTGAGTATTTTTACATCTATGTTCATGAGGGAAATTGGTGTGAAATTCTCTTTCTTTGTTGGGTCTTTGTGCAGTTTAGGGATCAGGGTGACTGCGGCCTCATAGAATGAGATTGGTAGTGTTCCTTCTGATTCTATTTTGTGGAAGAGTTTGAAGAGTATTGGTATTAGCCCTTCTTTGAAGGTCTGGTAGAATTCTGTGCTGACACCATCTGGCCCTGGACTTTTTTTGGTTGGGAGATTTTTTTTTTTAAATACTTTATTTTTTTTTCTTCAAATTACATCTCAGTAACAAACCCCTCCCTATTCCCCCTTCCTATCCCGCCCTTCCACCCTCTTCCCTCCAGAGGTTTCCCCTTTCAGTCCA
>CAJQZJ010024614.1:0-14812 GCA_907164525.1 Lophiomys imhausi | reverse complement strand
TTTTCAGGTTTGGGAAGTTTTCCTCTATGATTTTGTTGAAGATATTTCCTGGACCTTGGAGTCGGGAGTCCTCTCTTTCCTCTATACCTATAATTCTTAGGTTCTGTCTTTTCATTTAGTCCCTGATTTCTTGGATGTTGCGGGTGAGAGAATTTTTAGCCTTCTCGTTTTCTTTGGATGTTGTACTGATTTCTTCCATCAAATCTTCCATGCCTGAGATCCTGTCTTCCATCTCTTGCATCCTATTGTTGATACTCACATCCGTAGTTCCTGTTCTCTTCCCTTGGTTCTCCACTTCCTCTTTTAACTCTGACTGTGTTTTCTTTATTGTTTCTATTTCTATTTTCATGTCTTGTATGGTATTGTTTGTGTTGTACATTTCCTTCTCCAGTTTGCTTGTTTTTATCTGAAAATCTTTCATTGCTTTGTCTTTTTCCTGTTCAAGCTCTGTCATCTTGGCTTGGAGCTCTTAATGGTATTGTTCATTGTTTTGGCTGTAAAATTGTGGCTTCTTTGAATTCCTTCATAGATTTAAGTTCTTCTTGCAGGGACTTTATCACTTTCCATAATGCAGAATTGTCAAAATTTTCATGTGTTTCTGTTGGTGTGAGGTCATCCGAATTGGATGAGCTAGGATAATTCTGCTTTGTTGGAGTCATATTTTCTTGATTTCTATTTTTTCTTGGACCTTTGGCTATGTGTGTGTGCTTAGCTCTCTCTTCTTGTCGTTTTCTGTGTTTGGATCCACAGGGGATGCTTTGGTGAAGGAGTCAAATTGCTTGGCTATCTGTCCTTGCTTACAGGGTCACTGTGGTTTTAATAGCCTGAATCGTTGTGAGCTGGTGCAGCTTATTCCCAGGTAGTGAGTAATGGTCTGGGAATGTTACACTGCTCCCAGTTCAGACTTCTCTATTTTGCACACTGAGTGATCAGCCTTCAATGGTTCTAATGGTATGGATCTGTTTGCCCAGGCAGAGATTTTGTGGGCTTTGTTTGTTGTCACGGAGGCTGACAGGGCCTGTCTCCACACCTAATGTGTCTGGGTTTACCCTAATACAGCTATGGTCCCCTGGCTTCTGGTTACCCACTAGGCTTCTCCGCCACAGGCCTGGCCGCTTCCCTCCCTATCTTCTCCGCCTTGGGTGGGCAGAGCTTCGGTCCCTCACACCTTCTGAACTTGCCTCCTGTCCTAGATGCTTTGCTGTGGGTGGGCGGAGCTTTGACTCCTCCTGCCATAGCTGGTCTCCTGCCCTAGCTGCTTTGCTGCAGTTGGGCGGAGCTTCGGCCCCTCCCACCAGCCTCAGCTTCCCTCCCCAACTGCTCTGCCCGCCCACCTTCTGCTCCGGCTGGAGCGGCTGCGGATCTCCCACTGAGCGCCCTTTTCCTACGTCTTGAAAAAACAAACAAACAAACAAACAAAAAAAACCACAGGACTTCAACTATTCTGCAAAATTTCCTAAATAGTTATAAGGTCTTCCTGAGGTATGGGAAGCCCAGTTGGCTAGTGGGCGATCGCCATGTGGCCTTTGATTCTGCCTGCTGTGTGTTGGGATCGATCTTTCCAGTCGCCTCTCCAAATGGGAGTTCCCGAATCCCGGATTTAGTGGCTTCCTTGTCTGCGAGAGATGAGGGAGAGCCTTGCCTCGGGACTTCTAACAGTCCCTTGGGAGCTGTGCGTGTTCCCGGAGGGGCCAGACCCTCCAGTTTTTGCACAGTGTCCCACAACTCTGTGTTTTCTATGGCTCTTCTCTCCCACATTCAAAATGCGCCCGTGCAGTTCGCCGCCATCTTCCGCTCCCCTATTTTTATTTATTTCTAAGTTAGCATTTCCTGAAGTGATAGTTGCTTATTAGTCTTCTTCATAATTTTGCTTCTTATTCTCTTATTGTATCTGTAGTATTATATTTATAGTTTTAATAAGTAAGAAAATATTTGATACACAGCACATTAAAATATCTACAATAAACAACTTGTATTCTTTCCTCAAATTATATTTTGTTGGCTTAATAGGAGCTTTTTTTGACAATAAGGAGTTTCTTTTTCATATATTATGATGATTGAGCTTGTAAGCAGATGAAATTTACCATCATCACAGATACAAACCTCTGAACATGGGTGTGATGGATTGTCTAGAAAGGTTAATTGAAGTGGAAAGATCAAGCCTAAACAAGGGTGGTACCATTTTATGAACCAGGGTCCTAGACTGAATATAAAGGAAAGAATGAGCTCAACATAGTGTTTATTATTTTCTGCTTCTTTACTGTTCATGCAAAGTGACAAGTCACTTTACATTCCTTCACAAAATGTTTTCTGTTATGATGGACTAGGAGAGAAAATTAACTATTTCTTCTTTGGGTTGCTTCTGTCAGATATTCTGGCTCTGCACCAAGAAAACTGTCAAATATATACACTGAACCAAACCTGAGCTCATGTCAGTCTCAACTTCCATTCTTATTGTTTCGATGTGAAAAGCTATATCCTCTTTCTGAAATCCTTTGTATAGAAACTTATTTTTAATCACTGAGACTTGAAAACGCTGTTGTTTGTTCATTTAATTTTCTGACATTATTTTTCTATATTACTTTCTACAAAACATTCAGACATTTAAAAATGTTGACCCTCGATGCCTACTGGCTTTGTTACTTTATACTTGGGAGTATTACATAATGTATAGTTTGATTCTGACCCAAATTTGAAACTGTTTACAAACTGCATACTGAAACATTGAGTTTAGATTGTATTGGGTTCTTAATAATAATGAAACAAACAAAAAAACCCAACAACTTTCAGTGTCCCCCAAATTGCTGAGTAAGTGTCATTGGGTTAGGATAAGTAAACTTGGAACTCCTTCTTTCCAGGACTTATCATTTGGTAGGAGGGGAAGAGAGTAGTAGAGGAAATAGCTCAGGATGAGCTGGAAATGGAGAAGCATTTGTATGGTTCCTGTTTATAGACTTCTTGCCTGTCAAAGCAGTCTAAAGAAATAAAAAGTGTAGCATTAAAGTCTGTAGGTAACATGGACAAATGTGACTAAGATAGTTATACAAAACAGACAGTGAGACATGACTGCTTTTCTACAAGTCTAAAGGAAAACTGCCCTGAGAATGCCTGAGAAGCCTGTACAGAGCGAGTTATTTCATCTATAGACTCATCACAACATTTTTTTTTAAATACAGTATAGATAAGCACTCTTGAGTTAGTGGGCAGCTAATCAAAAGATCTGTTTTTTTAGTGATTTCAAATAGATTTTAAAAAATAAATCCATACAAATAAATGAAACCAAATAGATTGAAGATCTTTATATTGGAAAAATACAATATTAATGAAAGTAATTTTTGTAAACAAATTTTTCTTATATATACAAATAGATTATAGGTATACTTTTCATGTAACCTAAAGAACTGAATAGATTAATGTAATCTCCACCAAAATTTCAGTCATACAGAAACCATAGAAGAAAAATTAAAAATAGAGACAACAAATTATCTAGTTTCAGAATATACTACAAAACTATAGAAATGAAAATTGTGTGGTCCTGTTATACAAACACACAAATAGACAAATTTATCTATTTAGCTGTAATGATAACCTAGAATTAACAGAGACATTTTCACTTAGTTGATTTTCAACCAAAGTTGATTTTCAACCAAAGTGATCAAACCTGTCTCTTCAATTAATGCTGTGGGGAAAATATCCAAGCATAGAAGAATGAAGATGAACTTTTAATTTCATATAATACGTAAGCATTAGCAAAAGTAAATTAAAAGCCAAGCTAGACTCCACTCTGCAAGCGTAGCAGAGTATCATTAATAGTGTCAGGAATAGGCTCTCTATCATGGAGTGGATCTCAAGTTATGCCAGTCATTGGTTGACCATTCCCTCAATCACTGCTCCATCTTTATCTCAGTACATCTAGTAGGCAGAGTATATTATGGTTCAAAGCATAACTAAACTCTGAGAGGCCCCACCCGGTAGTTGATCAAAGTAGATGCCGAGACACACAGGCAAACATTAGGTGGATCTTGGAAGTCTTGTAGAAAAGTGAGAGGAAGAATAGAGGGATTCAGAGGGTACAGGAACTTCACAAGAAAGACCAACAGAGTTAATTTACCTAGGACCCTGGGGACTTACAGAGACTGAAACACCAACCAAAGAGCATGTATGGTCTGGATCTAGGTCCCCTACACATATGTAGCTGATAGACAGATTGGTCTCCATGTAGATCCCCTTACAATTCAACAGTGACTGTCTCTGACATGGACTCTATTATCTGTATGTGGATCACCTTACCCTGGCTGAGGTGCTTTGTCTGGCCTTGGTGGAAGGGGAAGGGGATGCTCTTAGCCCTGATGTGACTTGAAGAACTGGGGTGGGTTGTTTGAGGGGGGAGGTTCACTTTTTTGAGGGGAAGAGGAGTGGGGAAAAGAGGGAGAAAATGGGAGGGTGGGTATAGGTAGAAAGGAGGGAGGAGGCTGTGATCAGGATGTAAAAATGAATAAATAAGTAAATAAATAAAGTCATACATTGGAAACTATACAGCTAGGACTGGAAAGTGAGCTCACATAATAAAGTTCTTGTCACTCACCTGTGATGGCTTGAATTTGATCCTCAGGCCCAACATAAAGATGCTGGGCATGGTGCATTTTAAAAATCTAGAGTGAAGAGATGGAGACAAGCAGAATTGGGGGGGGGGGCTTGTTCAATGGAATAAACTGATCAGTGAATCTGAAGCCAATGAGAAACGTTGTCTTAATAAAACAAAGCAATGAAAACAAAACAACAAAACAAAGGGAATGATCTTCTGAGGAATGACACTCAAAGCTGATCCCTGGCATCTGTATCCACACACTTGCACTTGCACACATGAACTCACTCACATGAACATGTGCACATACACAACACATACACACACATGCATACACACAGCAAATAAAACAAAATAATCCATACAACTAGTAGTAATAGAGTGGAAAACTGAGACATTCATTTACAACATGTTTTGAGGAACAATACACAATACCCACACAAAGATAAAAGCAAAAATTTATTAATAAGATTACTTCATATGAAAAAAACATCTACATGGTAAGTAATTTACAGTCTGAAAAGATAACATCTAATCAGATAATATCAAATCATTGACCCGATAAGTAATAAATACCTAATATACATAAGGAATTTAAATAATAACAAGCAAATGTATTACATGATGAAGAAACTTATCAAATGAAGAGATACAAATGGCTACCAGATATACAAAAAATGTTTAACCTTCCAAATCATCAAGAAAGGCAACATCATTACAGTTTTAAGCGCCTATTTTTTTATATAGGCGACAGGTGTTTATTTTAGTAAAGATGTGTGTAGTCGATAAGAAATAAGCAAAATGTCTGTTATGAAAAGAAGATGGATGATTCTCAGAAAAAGAATCCAATAATAAAAATATCACATGATCCTACTTCTGGAAATAAATCCAAAAAGTGTAATTAAGAATACAGAAGAGATATTTATTCTGTATATTTACCATAGCCAACATATGGAAGTCAGTCTCAGAGTCTAAAACAAACACATATACAAATAAAATGTATAAATCTAACAATGAATCCTCAGAGAATACTGTTTAGTTATCAATATAATGAAATCCTGGTTTGGTGAAAAAGCAAATTGATGTGCAAGAAGAAATGTTACTAAAATAAGAAAGATACAGAAAGACAGATAATATGAAACTCATAGAAACAGAAAACAAAGAGGTGCTTACCAAAGGTTGGGTTTTAAATATTTATGTTAGAGAAAATGAATATATGTTGATAGCTATGCCAATTAGATAGAATGCTTGCATAATATATGTATGTCAATATGTCATAGTATGTCCCATAAATTTCTTGTGAAATAAAACCAAAATCTTCCTTTCCTGCCAAGTAATTTAACTTATAATGGAGCATTCTAGAACTTGGATGCATGACCTTAGAAGAGACATTGCAATGTGCAATGGCAGTTTTCCAACTCTGAGACCAGTTGCAAAACATTGCTGGAATAAAAATCTGGCAAACTGAGATGCGTGCCTCTGTTACAATGCCTAGGCTCATGTTTCTCCACAACACAGCTCTGCCTTTTCTCAGTTGATTGTCGGTAATCTCTTCATGTGTGTTCTGCTCAGTCCCTGCCCTCTCTTCTCGCTCTTCAAAAGTCCTGGATGTTTGGTGGTCATTTAAGTTTGAAAAGCCAATTTATATCCATGTATCTCTTAACAGTAACAGAAAAAAATACAAATAACAATATTTTATTTGGAAGATAATATTAGAATATTTTTAATCTGTGTTAATTATCAGAAAACTTCATAGACATTAAAGTTCTCTTTTTACAGTCCATGCAATAAATTTTATATCCTTTAACAACACTCCTTTTGGTTTATTATATGGTTTATGATATGACCCTAATTAAGACTTTCAATTTTCATTATAAATTTTAGTTTCTGAAACTACCTTATTACCTACCTTATAGAATTGTATCTGTCATGAATTTCTTAGTTCTTATTATTTGACACTGTAGTTTTATAAAAACCTGGACTAATTTTAATTTATATTTTTTTTACTTTTCAGTTGTTCTGTTGTGACAAGCTTCTTTTGTTTTCTTTTTATTTGTTTATTTTACATTCCAATCACCATTCCCACCCTCAATCCCACTCTCCCACCCCTTCTCCATACAGCCTCCCAACCCAGTACCAACCCATTCTGGCATATCAAATCACATCAAGGCTAAGTGCCTCCTCTGCCTTCCACTGAGGCAAGATAAGGCAACTCCACTAAAAAAAAAGAGCTCCAGAGGGAGGCAATATCATCTAAGCCTGAGATAGACTCCTTTCCAGTTGTTAAGGGATCCACTTAAGGACCAAGTAGCCCATCAGCTTCATAGTGTAGTGGGCATAGGACCTGTCCATGCAAGTACCCTGGCTGGTGTTTCAGGCTCTATGAGACCCCCTTGAGTCTTAGTCAGTTGTGAGTCTTGTGGTGTCCTTGATCCCTACAGCTGCCATAAACCTTCCCCCAACTTTTGTCCTCAAGACTCCCTGATTTTTGCCTGATGTTTGGCTATGGGTCTCTGCATATGTTTCCATTATCTGCTGGATAAGGCTTCTCAGATGGCAGTAGTGTTGGGTTCTGGTCCAGATCACTCTCTCCATCCACTTCCTATCTTCCTTACTGAGAAGGATTGAAACATCTTCTCTTGAGCTCTCCTTGTTACTTAGTTTCTTTGGGTCTGTTGATAGTATCATGGTTATCCTGTACCTATTGGCTAATATCTGCTTATATGTGAGTAAATACCATGTGTGCCTGTTTGGGTTTATGTTATCTCACTCAGGATGATCTTTTCTGGTTCCATCCATTGCCTGCAAATTTCATGTTATCTTTGTTTCTGATATTGGAGTAGTAGAGTACTATTCCATTATGTAGATGTAGCACAGTTTCCTTATGCATTCCTTGGTTGAGAGAAGTCTGGGTTGTTTTTCTGGTTTCTGCCTATTACACAGAAAGCTGCTATGAACATAGTTGAGGAAATGTTCTTGTGATTTGGTGAAACATATTTGGGATATATGCCCAGAAGTGGTATAGCCATTTGATGTAAAATTATTCTCAATTATCTTAGAAAGCACCAGATGGATTTAGTGTATCCAGTTTTATATTAAGGTCTTTGATCCACTTGGACTTGACTTTTGTGCAGGGTAATAAATATGGATTTATTTGCATTCTTCTCAATGTAGACATCCAGTTAGACCAAAACCATTTGTAAAAGATACTCTCTTTTTTCCATTGTATGGTATTGGCATCTTTGTCAAAAATCAAATATCTTTAAGTATTTGGGTTTATTTCTGGGTCTTGGATTCGATCCCATTGGTCAACCTGACCGTTTTCATACCAATACCAGGCAGTTTTAATTACTATTGCCTTGCAGTACAGTTTGAAGTCAGGGATGGTGATACTTCCAGAGGCTGTTTTATTGCACAGGACTCTTCGCTATCCTGTGTTTTTCATTTTTCAATATGAAGCTGAGAATTGTTCTTTCAAAGCCTGTAAAGAATTGTGTTGGGATTTTGATGGGAATTTCTTTGAATCTTTCAGGTTGCTTTTGGTAAGAGGGCCATTTTTACTATGTTAATCCTACCAATCCATGAGAATGAGAGATCTTTCCATCTTCTGATATCTTCTTCAATTTCTTTCTTCAGAAACTTGATGTTCTTATCAAACAAGTCCTTAATTATCTTGTTTAGTGTTATACCAAGGTATTTTATATCGTGTGTGGCTATTGTGAAGGGAGTTGTTTTCCTAATTTCTTTTTGAGTCCATCTATCATTTGTATAAAGAAGGGCAACTGATGTTTTTGAGTTAATTTTGTGACCAACCACTTTGCTGAAGGTGCTTATCAGCTTGTAGGCATTCTCTAGTAGAGTTTTGGGGGTTGCTTGTGTATACTATCATATCATCTGCAAATATGGATAATTTGTCTTCTTCCTTTCCAATTTGTATCCCCTTGATTTCCTTCAGTTGTTATTCCCTTGATTTCCTTCAGTTGTCTTATTGCTCTAGCTAGAACATCAAGTACTATATTGAATACATATGGGAAGAGTGGACAGTTTGATCTTGACCCTGATTTTAGTGGAATTACTTTAAGTTTCTTTCCATTTAATTTGACGTTAGCTATCAGATTGCTGTGTATTGCTTTCATTATGTTTAGGTATGGGCCTTGTATACCTGAGTTCTCTAAGACTTTTATCATGAATGGGTGTTGGATTTTGTCAAGTGCTTTTTCAGCATGTAATGAGATGATCATGTGTTTTTTTTTTCTTCTGTTTATTTATATAGTGGATTACATTGATGGATTTTCATATGTTGAACCATCCCTGCATCACTGGTATGAGTTCCACTTGGTAATGGTGGATGATATTTTTGATATATTCTTGATTTGGTTTGCTGGTATTTTATATAGTATTTTTCCATCAATGTTCATGAGGGAGTGTGGTCCGAAATTTCTATTTCTTAATTGAGTCTTTATGTGATTTTGGTATCAAGGTGACTGTAGTTTCATAGAATGATCTTGGCAAAGTTCCTTCTGTTTCTATTTTGTGAAATAGTTTGAGGAGTATTGGTATTAGCTCTTTAAATGTCTAATAGAATACTGTGCTAAAACTATCTGGCCCAGGGCATGTTTTGGTTGGGAGATTTTTGATAACTGCTTTTGTTTCTTTATGGGTTATGGGACTATTTAATTTGTTTATCTGCTCCTGATTTAACTTTTGTAGGTGGAATCTATCCAGAAAATCTTCCATTTCATTTAGATTTTTCCAATTTTATGGAGTATAGGCTTTTGAAATAAGATGTTATGATTCTTTTATTTCCATGGTGTCTGTTGTTATGTCCCCTTTTCATTTCTGGCTTTATTAATTTGGATATTGTCTTCTGTCTTTTAGTTAATTTGGCTAAGGGTTTATCTATTTTGTTGATTTTCTAAAATACTACCTCTTGGTTTCACTGAATCATTTTATTGTTCTCTTTGTTTCTATTATATTGATTTCAACTCTGAGTTTGATTACTTCCTCCCATTTATTCCTCTTGGGTATCTTTGTTTCTTTTTGTTCTAGAGCTTTTAGATATGCTTTTAAGTCCCTATATAAGATCTTTCTGATTTCTTTAGTGCTTAGTGTTGTGAACTTTCCTCTCAGCACTGCTTTCAATGAGTCCCATACATTTGGTTATGTTGTGCCTTCATTTTCATTGAATTCTAGAAAGTTTTTAAATTCTTTCTTTATTTCTTCTGTGACACAGTGGTCACTGAGTAGAGAAATGTTCAGTTTCCATGAGTTTGTACTCTTTCATTGTTTCTGTTGTTGTTGAGGTCGAGCATTACTCCATGGTGATCTGGTAAGATACAGGGATTATTTCAACTTTCTTATATGTGTTGAGGTTTGCTTTATGACCCTATTTGATCAGTTTTAGAGAAGGTTTTGTGAGGTGCTGAGAAGAAGGTATATCCTGTGTTTTGATGAAATGTTCTGTAGATATCTGTTAGGTCCATCTGATTTTCCACATATTTTAGTTTCATTATTTCTCTGTTTAGTTTCTGTCTCAATGATCTGCCCACTAGTGAGAATGGTGTATTGAAGTCTCCTACTATTAATGTATGGGGAGTGATGTGAGATTTAAACTTTAGTAATGTTTCTTTTACAAATGAGGATGCCCTTGCATTTGGGATGTAAATATTCAGAATTGAGATGTCATCTTGGTGGACTTTTCCTTTAATAAGTATGAAGTGTCTTTCCCCATCTCTTTTGATTAATTTTAGTTGAAAATCAATGTTATTGAATACAAGAATGGCTACTCCTGCTTTCTTCTTGGGTCTGTTTGCTTGGAAAGCCTTTTTATCTAACCACAAGGACAATTTCAGTCTTTGTTGCTGAGATGTGTTTCTTTTTTCTTTCTTTCTTTCTTTTCTTTTTTGTTTTTGTTTATTTATTACTTCAGGTTACATCTCCATCATAGTCCCCTCTCTCCACCACTTCCAGTTCCACCCTCCCACTCTCACCCTGCTCTCCCACCTATCCTACTCCTCCAGTGTGGGTTGCCCCTACATATCATCCCCCCTCAGTACAATAGCCATATGAGTGTTAAGAGCTTCCTCTTGCACTGGGAACATATATGGCAACTCCAATAGAG
Organism: Lophiomys imhausi; assembly: GCA_907164525.1. Taxonomy (NCBI): domain Eukaryota; kingdom Metazoa; phylum Chordata; class Mammalia; order Rodentia; family Muridae; genus Lophiomys; species Lophiomys imhausi. The sequence continues at coordinate 4,106 of CAJQZJ010024614.1, read as the reverse complement.
CAAAATGTCCCACTAACAGGTAACAAAGTCTATGTTCCTGTTCCTTTTGGTGTGTTGGTTGTAAGAGAGTTATTCTGTACTACATGGCTAAAATCCAATTGTATGCAGCAGAATGATGGATACCATTTTCGAATCCATTCTATTAGCCTGTGTCTTTTTATTGGAGAATTGAGTCCATTGATGTTGATGGATATTAGTGACCAATGATTGTTAGTTCCTGTTATTTTAATGTTGGTTGTAGAGTTTGTGTATGTATATGTGTGTTTACTTTCTTTTGGTTTTGGCTTTATTTATTTCCTGTGCTTTCCTAGATTTAGTTAGTCTCCTGGGGTTGGATTTTTTCCTTCTAATTGCTTCTGTAGGGATGGGTTTATAGGTAGGTGTTGTCATGGAATATCTTGTTGTCTCCATTAAGTTTTAAAAGATTAAAACTTTTGCTGAGTATATTATTACCACAAACTAATATCTCAGTACTCATAAAACTCCTTGTATCCCTTATGATTAAATTAGGATTAGCCCCTTTCCACTCTTGATTACCTGAAGTAACCCAAGGTACCCCATCCACAACAATCTCATCTTGCTTACATGACAAAATAATCGCCCTACTATCTATCCTCTATCAAACCCAAGAACTACTCAACACAAACCTGACCTTCACAATCACAATAATTTCTGTTTGAACTGGAACATGAGGAAGATTAAACCAAACCCAAACACTTACTCCTCTATCAGCCACATAGGATGGATAATCTCCATCCTTCCCTGCAACCCCTCACTCACTGTCCTCAACTTAATCATTTATATTCTTTTGAAATCTCAATTTTTATTCCACTTATAATAAATTCATTTACATCTACTAGCTCAATATCGCTTGTATGAAGCAAATCACCTGCCTCATTCTCTCTATGCTACTTATCCTACCATCCCTAGGAGGCCTCCCACCTCTACCCAGATTCCTACACAAATGAGCTATCACCACAGAACTACTCTGAGACAACAACACAACTTTAGCAACACTAATAGTTTGGGCTGATGTCTGTGATCTCATAGGGTCTGAAAGATATCTGCTCAGGCCGTTGTGGCTTTAAGAGGCTCTCTTGAGAAGCCTGGTGTAATTCTGATAGGTCTGCCTTTGAGGAGGCTAACAATAAATAAGGATTTGAGTGTTAGCATAATTACCAAAGTAAATTTTATTTTATTGGAATAAAGATAAAAATAAGATGATATATTCTTACTCAGGCAGAGTTTTAGGAAGTTAAACATTGTACGTTAAAGCCCTAATACATAAAATTTTTAGTGAAATTTATAAATAGAGGCCCCAAATCTCTGCTTTCTTTTATTTTTAAAAAAGATACTTTATCAAATGTACCATCTATAAAATTACTATATAATTTGTAAGGTTTTCTGATAAAAAAATAAAGACACACTACCTTAACATATTTACAAACTGCTTATTTGAAAATAATTTATATTTTGTAAAATATTATGAATATTTTAAATATTCTCATTGCAGATAAAAATTAAATGAGAAAACAATATTTCAAAAAGCATAGATATAAGATATCAAATTTAGAGATAAATAACTATATTCCTCTGGGAAAATGTGATAAATAGTTTGAAGAAGATGTTATGTTAGGGGGGCCAAGATGGTGGCGACCTACACTGACGCATTTTGAATGTAGGGAAAAAAGAGCCATAAAAAACACAGAGTTATTGGGCACTGTGCAAAAATCAGAGGGGCTAGACCCCCCCCCCCCGGGAACACTCACAGCTCCCAAGGGACTGTTAAAAGTCCCAGGGCAAGGCTCTCCCCATCTCTCACAGACACGGAAGCCACTAAACCCAGGACTCGGGAACTCCCATTTGGAGAGGCGCCTGGTAAGATCGATCCCAACTTACAGCAAGCAGAATCAGGGTCCACTTGGCCATAGATCGCTGGACTATTGGGCTCCCCACACATCAGGTTGAACTTATACCCACTTAAAAAACTTTGCGAGATAGTGGAAGGCTTAGCAAGGAACAAACAGGGTGCTCAGCGGGTGGTCCACAGCAGCTCGTGAAGCAGAGGGCGGGAAGTTCCGAGAGAGCGTGGGAAGCTGGGAACACAAAGGCGGGTGGGAGGGGCCGAATCCCGCACACTGACGGTAGCGTAGCTGGGGTAGGAGCACGGCTGGCAGGGCAAAATCCCTGCGAACCCACGGCAGGTCATCTGGGGAGAGAGACAGGCATGGGCGGGGCCAGGGATCCATGCACCCACTGCTGAGCTGCTGGGACGAGAGGTCCACTCAGGCAGCCGGAGGGTCCGGGGCTTGGGGTACCCACAGGACCCGTGGCGGCGCAGACAGGAAGGGAATCAGGCACAGAGTCCAGCCCTGTGGCGAGAAGCCTAGAGAGAAACCAGAAATCGGTCCATAGCTGTATCCTGGAAAATCCAGACATATTAGGTGTGGAGCCAGACCCTGTCAGCCTCCGTGACGACAAACAAAGCCCACAGAATCTGTGCCTGGGCAAACAGGCCTATACCATCAGAACCATTACAGGCTGATAACTCAGAGTGCAACATAGGGAATTCTGAATTGGGAGCAGTGAAACAATCCTGGTCCATTACTCACAACCTGGGAATAGGCTGCACCAGCTCACAGTGCCTCAGGTGATTAAAACCACAGTGACCTTGAAATACCACTGTAAGCAAAGACAGATAGCCAAGTAACTCGTCCAATGCACCAAATCATCCACTGTGGTTCCAAGCACAGAAAACAGACAGCTAAACGCATCCAATGGCGAAAGGTCAAAAAAAAATAGAAATCAAGGAATTATGACTCCAACAAAGCAGAATATTCCTAGCTCATCCAATTCGGATGACCACACACCAACAGAAACACATGAAAACATTGACAATTCTGCATTACAGAAAGTGATAGAGTCCCTGCAAGAAGATCTTAAATCAATGAAGGAATTCAAAGAAGCCACAATTCTACAAATCAAAACAAGGAACAACACCATTAAAGAGCTCCAAGCCAAGGTGACAGAGCTTGAACAGGAAAAGGAAAAAGCCATGAAAGATTTTCATACAAAAACAAGCAAGCTGGAGAAGGAAATGCACAAAACGAATAAAACCATACAAGACATGAAAATAGAAATAGAAACAATAAAGAAAACACAGTCAGAGTTAAAAGAAGAAGTGGAGAACCAAGGGAAGAGAACAGGAACTACGGATGTGAGTATCAACAATAGGATGCAAGAGATCGAAGACAGGATCTCAGGCATGGAAGATTCAGTGGAAGAAATCAGTACAATATCCAAAGAAAATGAGAAGGCTAAAATCTCTCTCCCACAACATCCAAGAAATCAAGGACTCAATGAAAAGACAGAACCTAAGAGTTATAGGCATAGAGGAAAGAGAAGACTCCCGACTCCATGGTCCAGGAAATATCTTCAACAAAATCATAGAGGAAAACTTCCCAAACCTGAAAAAAGAGATGCCAATATAAATCCAAGAGGCTTACAGAACAGCAAACAGATTAGACCAGAAAAGAAACTCCTCTCGCCACATAGTAATTGAAACCCCAAATGTACAGAACAAAGAAAGAATATTAAAAGCTGTAAGAGAAAAAGGTCAAGTCACATACAATGGCAGACCCATCAGAATTACACCTGACTTGTCCCAAGAAACGATAAAAGCTAGAAGGGCCCGGTCAGATATACCACAAGTCCTGAGAGATCATAGGTGCCCAGTAAGACTACTTTACCCAGCAAAACTCTCTATCAACATAGATAGAGAAAACAAGATATTCCATGACAAAATCAAATTTAAACAATATCTACCCACAAACCCAGCCCTACAGAAAATCCTAGAAGGAAAATCCCAACCCAGAGAAGAAAACTCCACCCAAGAAAACAAAGGGAATAGAAAACCCCTCAGCAACGAAACCAAAAGAGGCACAGGACAACCACCTATACCAAACTAATGGGAAATAACAACCCCAGGTCACTAATATCCATCAACATCAATGGACTCAACTCCCCAATAAAAAGACATAGGTTTACAGAGTGGATCCGCAAGCAAGACCCTTCCTTATGCTGTATACAAGAGACACATCTAACTA
>CAJQZJ010024612.1:0-13232 GCA_907164525.1 Lophiomys imhausi | reverse complement strand
GATATCTTAGAAATCTAGGAATAACCTTGCCTCAGGACCCAGCCATACCACTTCTGGGTATACACCCAAAGGACCTCTCACGGAGACATAGGGAAGTCTCCTCATCTATGTTCATAGCAGCCTTATTTGTAATAGCTAGAAATTGGAAACAACCCAGATGTCCCTCAACTGAAGAATGGATTAAAAAACTGTGGTATATCTATACAATGGAATATTACTCAGCTATCAGAAACAATGAAATCATGCAATTTGCAACCAAATGGATGGATCTAGAGAAGCTCATCCTGAGTGAGCTAACCCAGTCTCAGAAGGATGCACATGGCATCTATTCACTTATAGTAGGATTTTAGCTATATCGTACAGGATATCTGTACTACAACCAACACACCAAAAGGAACATGGGCATAAATTTTTTTTATCTTTTTCTTTTTCTTTCTTTTTTTCTTTTTTCTTTTTCCTTTTCCCTTCTCTTTTTCCTCTCTTTTTTTTTTGTTGATATTCTTTGTTTTTGTGGGTTTGTGTGTTTGTTGGTCTTTTTTTTAGTATTCCCCCAGTAGCAAGGAGACACCTTTCACTGACAGTACTGCCTCGTAGGCCCCCGGTGAATGAAGAGGTTCTTGGCCCTCATATGACTCCTGATCTGTGGTGAGAGACTGTTAGGCAGGGACACTCCAATCCAGAGGAACAAGACGGAAGGGTCAGGGGGTAGAGCATGGGAGGGTGGGGCTGGGAAGCGGGAAAAGAGGACAATATGATAAGGATGTAACCTGAAGCAACAAACAAATAAATTTATTAACTAAAAAACAAAAACAAAAAGAAAAAAAGGGCATGTGGCAGGGCTGAAACACTATGAATGGAATAGAGGATACAGCCGTTCGGCCTGGTTTTGCAGACCTCCAGGTGTTGAGAAGATGTGGAGCTAAGGTAAAAAACAAGAGAATTGTAGTGTTGGCCCATGCCTTTGACTTCATCGGGGACGGGGGGAGCACCGTAAAGTTGGTGGTCTTATGTATTCTGGAGTCATACGTAGTGGGGTGGTGAGGGTGCATACTCTTGGTCCCACCATTCAAGAAGAGTACACCCTTGGTCCCAGCTACCAGCACACTGGAGACAGAAACGGGCAGATCCCGGAGCTCAGGGTCAGCCTGATGCTGGGCAAACTCTAAATAGAGAAAGACTTTGATCCAGGAGTGGTGGAACACATCTTTGATCCCTTCAGATGGGAAACACAGGTGTCTGATCCCAATAATTAGAGTTCAGAGACACACACATGGGATTTGGAGGGACCTAGGTTTGGAGGCTACTTACAAAAGGCCTTCTCGATGCAGGCAGATTGTCCTTTGGGATCTCAAAATATATACACTGGAGCTGGTTTAGCTCCAAGGTGACAGAATGATTTCTTCTTTAACCTGGATTGAAAGATAACGCTTTGTATGTTGTCGAAAGGCCAAATTTGCTTCAGGAGAAGTACTACCTAGACCCCCCCCCCCAAAAAAAGAGGGCAATTGTCCCAGGGTTGGGATTGGGGCAGGGCTCTGTTCTTGTCTTTCCAGGAGAGTAGAAGCGTCCCATTAGGGGAGCCCGGGGACGGCTGGACAGAGGAAACCTCAGCAGAGAGCAGAATCCGGCACCAAGAAGGACGAGTGACCCAGTTGATTCTGCCTGGCAGACTTCCTCAATAGCTGTCTCCATCCGGGGCCTGCAACCACCACGGCAATCCAGTGTTGCTGGGACCGTTCAGCTCTACACAATGCCCCGGCAGGAACCTCAGTGAAGCCTGCAAGATCAGCTTCTCCCTACAAACCCCTTAGGTCATCTAAACAGCTGAGAACAGAAGGACTGAACATAAAAGGAGTGTACTAACATTTTTAACCATTTTTTCCATTTGGGTTCGAGCCCCAAACAGGTCTACTACGACCAAAATCAGCCGGAAGTCACTTTAAGAGAGCGACATCCCATGCCCAGAGGGTGGGGAAGGTGTTTCTCCGCCCTTCTTTTTGGTTATTTGAAGGATAACTGAAAACTCCGATATTTAGGGGAAGAGATTACAAGCTGATAAATGGTCCTGTTTAATGGGTTTTGGAGGTTAGTCCCAGGGACTTCCTACTTTTCCTTTTCTGTATCCTTCTTCCTCTCCTATGTAGGAGTGCATGGGCTTGAGAAAAATGAGATATAGACATAGCACAGGAAGGTCCAAGAAGAAGGGGCAGATTATTGAATATGCCCTTATACCTTTGTATATTGATACAAAATTAGTAGTTTATTTGGCTAAAGTGGTATTGACCATTATTTATTGTGCAAAAATAAGATTGTATTGGATTACATCGGTATTGATCTTTGTATATTGATACAAAATTAAGATTATAGTTGGCCACAATGGTATTGACCCTTGTATATGGACGTAATATTAAGATTGTATTGGGCTACATAGGCATTGATCTTTGTATATTGATACATAATTAAGAGTATATTTAACCACAATTGAATAGATCTTTGTATATTTATACAAAATTAAAGGTAACGCTTCTTAATGGTATCATACCTAGAGATACTTAAAAATAAAATGTGAAGCTCTGGCCTCTTGATACCAACCGTCTAAAACGGTCTAGGATAGTTAAGTAAAACAAACTCCTAGTCATGCAAACATGTCACTTTGTTAGCTACTATGACAGTCTATCACAGATATTCTCTAAACTACCCAGTAATCAAGTTGCTAAGAGACAAGCAACATTTGCTTATCTAAATACAAGAGATGGATAGGGCATCTTCAAACACCCCAAGAGATCTGCAGAATATGGCATTCAAAGATGTTATCTTAAGTTAAGATTTTCTTTTTTTTTATATCGAGACATATCAGCTCCTGACAGCACCCCCTATTCTACTCCAAGTAGAAGATAAGCATCAAAGAACCTCCACTGTAAGATGGTTGAATTAGTGGTATGCCTATCTCTTGGCATGAAAAAACCCCTTGCACCAACTGCAGACAGACTGCTGTCCAAAAAGGACAAAACTTGGTAGCAGGGAAGTCGACAGCCTAACTCTGCCAAGACAGGGTAGGTAAGTCCTTCATAATCCCTGCTCTACAACAAATGTCTGTCAGAGAAACAGGACCCAAAGGCTGAAGACTGATGCAGGAATGTATGGAGAGAAAATGGGAACTGTCCAGGCAGTCATTGGTATGTCATTTCTTAGTTTCGGAAGCTGCAGGCCCTGCACTTCCTATATAAGCAGATATATTTATCCCTCTCAGGTCTCTGAGGTGGTTGAAGAATAGACAGCTAGAGTCTCATAGTTAAATTTTGAGTTGTTTAGGAATCAAGAGGGTGTTATAGATCTAAGAAGATACTCTTAAAAGTGTGTTGCAAGTTAGTATGAATGTTGATTCAGATATAGACCTTTAAACTCATGGAGATGGGTAGATAGTAGAACGTTAAAGTCAGGGGCCAAATATGTATAAACTGGACATTGGGAAGGTATACCTGGGCCATTTAACTCTCATAAATGTGGCATATTTATATCTGTTGTTTTGTATAATATCTACTGTTGTAAGAGAAGGAACCATCTGTTGGACTGAAAGGGGAAACTTCTGGGGGGAAGAGGGTGGAAGGGCGGGATAGGAAGTGGGAATAGGGAGGGGTTTGTGACTGAGATGTAACTTGAAGAAAAAAAATAAAGTATTTAAATTAAAAAAAAAAGAAACTCAACATGATCACCTAGTCTTGCTAGATGATTGGCTTACTTGCCCTTATTTGTCCATTATTTTTACAGGATGGCATGCTCCTCCTCGGTAAACAGGTGTCTTGTTTATCTTTATGTTTCCTTCAACCTAACACACCCTGGCACAGAGAGAGAATTAAGAAAGTCTTCCCTTCGAAATACTGGTGTATATCTACCACCCACTGTTTCTTCAGTGTGTCTACTCTGAGATCCCTTATGTGTGCCTTGTCAATGAAAAACAGTGACCCAGAAGAAAGAGATGTAGGGTTGATCTTGGACCTACCATCCAACAGCTTTCACTTTTCACATTTGCTTCCCTCTCCTCACCACTCCTTAGCCAGGTTGAATGGAAGGAGGCTCTTTCTTCTCCAGAAGCTCTGTGTTTCTCTCCCATGGAATATTGCAATAGGGAAAAAGCAAAAATAATTTTTGACACAGAACGAAAGCCTGACAGTGGCCTCTCAGCATGTCAGAGAGGCCTTTTGAAAATATGGCAAACGTGGAGCAGACAGAAAGTTGGAAGGAAGCAGGGGGCATGGCTTCAGAAAAACTCAGAAATGCACATCTTGTATCAAAGTCTTCTGTCAGCCCTCTGCCTTTGGGTTCCTCCAGTGCTTTTCTCTCACACTTCCTCCTCTGCTTTCTCATTGCAGGGGTTTGCTTTGGAAGTGCTGTCACTTGTTAGCATAGCTTTTATCTCAGTGGGATACCTTTCCTGTCTGCTGTTTTCCTTTCAAGGAGGCAGGACCATCACCTTACTCTGGGAGTTTTATTCAACACACCCCTGTTGTTAAAGGAAGCTGAGGAAACTTTGATTAACAAGTCTCCAGGAGGGCACTCTAGCCAAGGCCTAAGGTTCACATGTGGGCACCCCTTCTGAGACTGGAGTAGGAGCTTCTGTTTGGAATGGTGGCCTTGTAAATACCACCCGCCTCCTGCCCCCTGAGATGAGAACCAGAGGGTGAGCTCTGTACAACTGGTTTTAATGGAAGTTGCTTCAAATGTTGATACTAGGACTGTGATTAGAACTCCTAGGTTGCTTCTATGCAAAGTCTATCTTCTCAGGCAATGCAAAATTTTCCAATGGAAATTCTGGAGCCTGGAAATGGCAAGGAAACATCTTTGGAATGGAATGACAGAAAGACGGGGCCTGCTGATGGGAAAAGGCTTGGACTGTCAGAAATGCTGATCATCTTTGCCCTTGCACTTTGAATACTTACTTTTCTTAATTTCTTTTCCTGGTACCTGAAAAAAATAGGTTAAGGAAGAAAGGGTTGTTTGGGCTCACAGTTCCAGGATACAGTCCATGGCAGTGAAGTGGTCACAGTGTCAGGACTTTGAGGAAGCTGATCATACTTCATCCATAATCAGGAACAGAAAGAAAAGGAAAGTGTGCACATGCTGGTGCCCAGCTTTCTCTCTACTTTATATAGTCCAGGATCCCTTGCCCAGGGAACGGCATCCCCCTCTTCCCCACCTCCCCTCCTTCCCTACACCCTGTAAATATAATAAAATCAAGACAATCCCTCCAGGGCATATCCAATGGCTCATCCCCACGTGATTTTAGTTTCTTTTTTCTGTCAAGTTGACAATTACTTTTTTAAATGACTTTCATAGTCACCAAATTCTTTCTCCCTAAACCTTGGGGCTAGAATTATTCACAGCTGGGATTGTACTATTTTGTTAAAAGTACATTCTCCACTAGCTAAATTATTCAATCCAGGCCAAATTAAAATATATAAGGGCAGGTTTATTTGGATACAACTGGAAGAGAGAAAGAGCGAACATATGCACAGAGAGAGAGGGAGAGACGGGTAGAGGGGGGGGGAAGAGAGAGAGACAGAGAGACAGAGGAGCCGAAAATGTCCGGATTATATAGGAAAGGGCTTCTGGGAGAGAGGAGTTCATCATGGAAGGTGGGGTGTGCCAGCATGCCCTGGAACAGGTAGAGACTGAGGCACACTGGGAAAACCTGGAGATCAGGCCCATCTTAGTATGTTAAATATGCACCTCAGGTCTGAAGCTTGCCCTAGGTCTGAAGCCCAACAGGGATCACACACACACACACACACACACACACACACACACACACACGCAGAGAGAGAGAGAGAGAGAGAGAGAGAGAGAGAGAGAGAGAATCTGTATGTGCACTAGAAAGTTGATACTCTTAGTCTAGGGTCATTGAAGATAAAGGGAAGAGAATCTAAGGGCTAACGTGAACCCTCAGACCTTTATCTGCCCATGAAGGAAACAGGAAACTCATCTTAGTATCATGATGGAGAAAGACAAGTTGGGCTTACTTCATGCAGGAGAATTCTTTCAGATTTGCCAAGATAAAGACTTCAAACATTTTTTTGTTTTCTCTCCCTTTCATACTTGAGGCTTTTGTGAGATTCTGGGGCTCTCTGCCTTGATGGATCTTGATAGTGAGTAGAAGAAATTGCTGACTGGAGTCTGGATGTGTGCCTGGGTGGACCTTCACTGTTGGGAGAACTGGGCCGAGAGACTTATATCTAAATCTCAGGGATGGTATGTTAGTTCCTTTTGCTGCTGCATCAAACAGCACAAATTTGGTGGCTTACAGTGGCATAAATGTGTCCATAGTTACCACAGTCAGAAGTCCTGAACAAGCTTCACTGGAATAAAATTATCTTGTCTCCTGGGATTTGTTGCTTCCTGAAGGTCCCTGAAGATTATTTTATAATTGTCTTTCCAAGTTTGTACACACATTTCCTTGGCCCTGGACTCCCTTACCTTCATAGTCAAGGTGATGGTATCTTTCTCACATGGGTTGGGCTCACATCCTACCTCATCCTCACACTGAAAGACCTGGGTGAGGGAAGTCCCTCTCGCCACACTCGGGATATCATGGCCACCCAAAAACTCTCAAGAGACCTTCTTGATGCAATCTCAAGAAGTTTATTTCAGGGATCAGTGCACGGAGGGCACAACTCGCATCCCACGCAGGGGTAGAGGAGTTCAAGACGCCCAGTTAACTTATAGAGAAGCATCGCAACTCAAGGGGGTGGGGGGGGATTCATAAATGGAAAGTACCAACCCATTATTTAGGTAGTCAGTAGGAAACACATCCTATACTCATTGTTCTCAGGGAGAATATAATCTTATTTCACCATCTATTTTGTGGTCAGCTAGTTCCTGGGACCCGGGGCCCAGGATAGTCATCTGTTTTATGATTAACTAGTTCCTGGGACCTGGGGCTCATGACTCGACTGATCTTTATTCCTGATTCCATTCTTTTATGGTCAGCTAAGTTCCTGGAACCTGGCTGGCCTGGCCTGCTAAGGGGTCTTTTAAAATTTTCCATTCCTTTCAACACATTTGAAGACTTTTGTAATTGCATTGGGTCCACATGGATAACTCAACAAGCTCTCTATATTTTAAGTCAACTGATTAACGGCTTTAATTCTTCTCTGCACTGATAATTTATTCTAGGGATTATGTCCTGGAAGGCTGAGAATTTCCAGCCCAAGGTGCATCAGACATACTTGAGAGGATTTTATTTTGCCTAACAAAAGTGTGTGTTCACTCTTATATGTGTAAATACATAGAAAAAGGAATGAAAGGGGTCGATGTAAAAACACAAGTTTCTTTGCAGTGGGAATAAGGGATGTTTTATTCTGAAGCTAAATATGAGTGACCATGGCTGAGGAGCAGATTCAGTGCAGTGACCCCCGACACAGCGATCACCACATAAGGGGGTTCTCAGGGAAAGGTGAATGTGCTGCCTGCCCAAACCTCCGGACTTCATTCCAAAGACAAACAGATGAGACAGGGGTGATGTCTAAGCATTTCCCATTTTTAGTGGTTTGTTCCCTAGCTGTATACAGAACCAAATGGGGGATTTCCATATGAGGCTACATGGGCCAATCACATTAAAGGTCATCCCATCATACCACATAGCACAAGCCTGGTAACATGATAATCATGCACTGATCATGAGCACAAAAGTCTTGCTTACCCAATCAGCTATACCCATGATTAGGTTTCAACTCCACCCCAGCATCTTCCAGCCAGCGCCATGTTATTTATCTCCCACAAGTTACTTTCATTTTCCCAGCAACAAGGTGTTTTTCGTAAGTCTCCATTTCCTGGATCCCCACAATTCAGGTTACTGGAAATGCCATGTTCCCATGGTGACAAATTCCTTGACATTTTTACTGTAGAAGAACCGAGACAGTCATGAATCTAAGCACCTTCAAAATGTATCTTCAGTTCTTTATAAATTTTGGTTATTATCTCTCTGTTGGAAGTGGGGTGGATAAAGATATTTTCCCAATTTTGTTCTAATGACAGTGTCTTTTGCCTTACAGAAGCTTTTCAGTTTCATGAGGTCCCATTTATTGATTGTTGGTCCTTGAGCCTGAACTATTGGTGTTCTGTTAAGAAATTGTCGCCTGTGCCAATGAGTTCAAGGCTTTTCCCCTTTTTCTCCTCTATTAGATTTAGTGTGTCAGGCTTTATGTTAAGGTCTTTGATCCACTTGGACTTAAGTTTTGTACAAGGTGATAAGTATGGGTCAACTTGCATTCTTTTCTTTGTTAATATCCAGTTGGACCAGCACCATTTGTTGAAGAAGCTGTCCTTTTTCCACTGTATGGTTTTGGCTTCTTTGTCAAAAATTAAGTGACCACAGGTGTTTGGGATTATTTCTGGGTCTTCAATTCGATTTCATTAATCCATTCTCTGTTTATATACCAGTACCATGATGTTTTTATTACTATACAGACTGGGAAAAGATCTTTACCAACCCCACATCTGGCAGAGGGCTAATGTCCATAATTTATAAAGAACTCAAGAAATTAAACACAAAGAAACCAAATAATCCAATGGGAAAAAAATGGGGAACAGAGCTAAACCAAGAATTCACAAAGGAGGAATCTCTAATAGCCAAGAGACACTTGAATAAATGTTCAACATCATTAATCATCAGAGATATGCAACTCAAGATGACCCTGAGATTACATCTCACACCTGTCAGTATGGCTAAGATAAAAAATTCAAATGACAGCACATGCTGGCAAGGCTGTGGAGAAAGGGGAGCATTCCTCCATTGCTGATGAGAGTGCAAACTTATACAACCACTATGGAAATCAGTCTGGTGATATCTTAAAAAACTTGGAATAGTTCTACCTCAAGACCCAACCATACCACTTCTGAGTATACATCCAAACGATTCCTCACCAAACCACAAGGACATCTCCTCATCTATGTTCATAGCAGCTTTATTTGTAATAGCTAGAAACTGGAAACAACCCAGATGTTCCTCAACCGATGAATGAATAAAAAAAAAATTGTGTCACATCTACACAATGAAATACTACTCAGCTATCAGAAACAAGGAAATCATGCAATTTTCAGCCAAATGGATGGAACTAGAAAAGCTCATCCTGAGTGAGCTAACCCAGACTCAGAAGGATGCACATGGCATCTATTCACTTACAATTGGATTTTAGCCATGTAGTGCAGGATAACTATCCTACAACCAAACACACCAAAAGGAACAGGAACATAGAACTTGCTACCTGTTAGTGGGACACTTTGCCCTAGTAGTGCTGCCATGTAGGCCGCCAGTGCAAGAGGAAGCTCTTAACACTCATATGACTTGAACTGACAGGGGCTGATATGTAGGGGCAACCCACTCCAGAGGAGTAGTATAGGTGGGAGAGGGAGGAGAGGGTGGGAGTTTGGGACTGGGAGGGGTGGAGAGAGGGGACTGTGATGGAGATGTAACTTGAAGTAATAAATAAACAAACGCAAAAAAAAGGCATTTAAAAAAAGTCATTTTAGGTATGTGACTGTGGGCTTGTATAGTAAGACAGGGGAAGAGCAATTAGCAATTGAATACAAGCAGTTTAAGACAAACCACAACAATTCCTCTTTTCTGTTTAATAGAAACTATTTCTGTTATAAAATAAACCTCGTATAGTAAGAACAAATATGCAACAATCATGAAAACTATCATGTGACAATTACACTTACAATGTCCAGTCCATTTTATTATCTATCCTATCTTGGTGAGTTTAGAGGTCTGAACCTAAATCATTTCCATTAAAGCCTGTATTTAACAACCTAAAAATGGAGGTGAGAGAGTCCAGAAAGAAAGGAAGAGGAGGAAGGAGGACAGCTGTTTTGGGCTGGGTGGATCAGAAGAACTCCATGTGACTTGGAGGATTGGCGTGGAGTGGAGAGATACAGCCCACATGGAACATACTCAAGTGTTTATGGGGATTTGGTCTGGGAAATAGAAAGCTAGATTAGAGGGTTAAGATCTGCCCAGCTCCACTGCTGTGAAGCAATATTAAAATCTAACAGGTTTCTTTGTGTTTATTTGAAAGTGGTAGGTTAAAAAATAGTTCCTCCAACCATGTATCATTTGTTATGTAATCAATTATAATTATTTAATAATTTGTGCAACAACTTGGCAGAATTCAGTGCCAAATGACATGATTGATAGTGTTAAAAACTATAAATTATTAAAGTAACATGGAAACAAATCTCTTATGATATTATACGCTTTCACACTGACAGCTGTAGCATTTTTTTGTTGTTGTTAATGATAGGAACTCATTACAAATTATGGGAGGTTCTGTAAACATCCCCTCAGGTCCTAAGAAGGAGTTATTTATGGACAGAGAGAGTAACTCAGAAACTGCCCTATTGAAACACTCTGTTCACATGACTGTGTGAGTGTGGTGTGCCACAGAATTGCTTTTTCTTGGTTGCCTTGTGAATAAAGACAGAGGCTCCCCTCTCAGGAGGGGAAGAGAAACCATGCTATTTTTCTGGCTCTACTCACAGTTCTTATGAAGTATAATGAATGGCAGCAAGACTAAAACAACAGAGAATTGTAAACTTAAATATGGAGGAAACATGCAAGCATGAGGCTGGGTCTGTGCAGGTTTATACTGCCTCTCTCCCTCTCTGCCCTGAATTTCTTAGGGAAAGGACTCAGTCTGCACTGCATTCATAGCTCCTAGTACAGCTGAAGCAGAGCTATTGTTGCTGTTGAATGAGAATGATCCCCAGAAACTAAAATATTTGTATGCCCAGTCCCCGGGTGGTTAACTGTTTGAGAAGGGTTAGGAGTTATGTCCTTGTTGGAGTAGGTGTGGCCTTGTTGGGAGAAGTTGTCACTATGGATGGGCTTTGAGGATTCAAAAGGCAAATCTCTCTCTCTCTCTCTCTCTCTCTCTCTCTCTCTCTCTCTCTCTCTGCTTTCTGCACAAGAATCAGAATGTAAAACTCTCAGCTACTGCTCCAGCCCCATGCCTCCCTATATACCTTCATGCTCCCCACCACAATAATCATGGGCTAAGCCTCTGAAAGTAAGTAAATACTCAATTAAATATTTGCCTTTATAAGGGATATCTTGGTCACGGTGTCTCTTCACAGCAATAGAATACTAAGACAGAAGTTGGTACCAGGAGTGGGGTATTGTTGTGATAGGTCTGACCTTGCTGTGGTTTGGAAGAATATGGAAGACTTTGGGATTTTGGACTAGAAAAACGGTTGAATGCTTTAAGCAGGGCTTAGTAGGCCACCCTATTAGGAACATCGAAGACTGAGAGTGATGTAAGCTGTAGGTTCTCAGCTCAATAGGTTTCAGAGGGGAAGAATATTAGAGATTATTCTTGTGATATTTTGTCAAAGAATAGGGATGCCTTTTAGCTTTGTCCTAAAAATCTTCTTGAGACTAAATTTAAGTTTTGAACTAATATCACCAGCAGAGGAAATTTCAAGACAGCTTAGTATTATCTGTGTGATGTGTCTGTTAGCAATCAGTCTTATGCAGACATACAATAAAAAAGGAGCAAATGAGGCAAGGAGAAATACAAATGTACAGTGTGAGGAGAAAGAGTACCAGGAAAAGTGATGTTGGAGGCAAGCCAAGGTCAAAGAGATTAAAGCATTTAAAGAAAAGCTTGATGCTAAGTGGAATAGAGAGTAGTGACCATGGGGCAAGATCCCAACCAGTAAGTTACCAATTTGTGAAAAAGAATTAAAGGAAAGTTTAAGTAGCAAAGAAAATCATCAACAACTGAAAGTTTACGAAACTGTAATGCAAGGAAGGGCCTAGATTCTAGCCCCAGCAAACAAAAGAACTTGGCAACTTCAGTCAGGTAGTTCTGGCTTAAGAGTCAAGGGTACAGGAAAGGGGTTATAGAATCTTCCTCCACGTTAAATTAAAGAAAGCTGCTAAGGCTAGACATTTGGCATGGCAGTTCCTGCATGGAGGCCTAGAGAGGCCATTTTGTGAAGTTGTAAAGGTGAAGTCTGGATTGCCTGGAAGAACTCAAGATGGTGGAGATGCCAAAGTCCTGGGATACCTGCTGAGGAAATCTGCTAACAGGGAGTGTGACCAGCCCAAGAGAAAATGTGCATGACAGTCAACAAACTTGAAAGGAGTTGAGATCTGAAGACATTTTTGACATCAGACAAGGAGATGCAGACTTTGGAGTTTGTTTTGATTTTTGGTCTTGCTTTGGTCCAGTACTTCCTCACTATGCTCCCTTTTCTCTTTTTTGGAATGGTAATGTATCTTCTGTGCCATTGTATGTTGGAAGTATGAGATCAGCCTTTTTATTTTAATTTTATAGAGAATTACAGTAAGAGGTTGCATAAAACTCAGAAGAGACTTTGAACTTTGGGCGTTTGGACAGTATTGAGACTGTTACAGACAATGGGACTTTTGAAGTTGGACTCAATGACTTTTGCAATATGATATGACTGCAAGCCTATCAGGGACTAGGAAGTGGAAAGTGGTGATTTGGTGAGAATGTTGTCATGGGCTCAAATATTTGTATGCTTAGTCTTTAGCTGATGAACTGTTTGAGAAGGATTAGGAGGTATGTTCTTGGAGTAGAAGTATGTGTGACCTTGTTGGAGAGAGTGTGCTACTGGGAGTAGGACTTGAGGTTTCAAAAGTCCATGTCAGGCCCAGTGTGTCTGTCTGTTTGTTACTCTCTCTCCTGTCTGTCTGTCTATATGTCTGTCTATCTCTTCTTCTTTCTCTCTGCCTGCTGTCTAAGATCAGGATATAAAGTTCTCAGCTACTTCTTCAGCACCATGCCTGTCTGAAAGCCACCATGCTCTCCATATGATAATGGATGAAGCACCCCCACAATTACTTTCCTTTATAAGAGTTGCCTTGCTCACAGCATCTCTTCACAGCAAAAGATCAGTAACTAAGACAACTGTCTGAAGATATTTCATGAATTGAGAGAGACCAGATATAGAAGGAAGATGAGGATGCCAAGGCAAGAATAAGGAAAAGGTAAAGTTCTTTTTCTAGATCCCCTGTCAATGAAGTGAGTGAAGGAGAAAGTAAACTTTTATTGAATACTATGTGCCTGGTATTGTGTAATATTTTTATATATTACACTGGCAAACTATTTTTAAAACCTCTAAGATATGTATTGTCCCTGATTAACAATATCTCTGAAGTGTAGTGTAGGGGCTGATAGATTAATATAAGTTAGATTTAGTGAATATAT
>CAJQZJ010024610.1:0-10261 GCA_907164525.1 Lophiomys imhausi | reverse complement strand
TTTTTTGTCTCTGGCCTCTGGCCATGGGGAATTTTTTTTTTTTTTTTGCTGTCTTCTGGACTTGGGTCCAAAGGGGGCACTGTGGTGTAGGAGTTGCCTTACTCCACCCCTATAAGGAGAGTCATTCAGTCCCGCCTCCCAGGTGGGGACCTAATTAATTCAGGTGGCGGAGCTGTGTACAAGTAAGCTCTGATTCCCTGCCAGAAGGGCCCTTACTAGTACAAAAGTTTGATATAGGACAGTTTCAAATATCTCACAGTTTGCCCGGGGTTGGTTCCTGTAGGGGGTAAATCTGCAGTTCAGCTCCAATGCCTTGCCGCTCCCGAGTCTTGGAAGCTGGCCTGTGAGGTCACAGACTGGGATCTGAATGCGCTTTGCAGTGGAGCTACTTCACTTCCAAGGGTTGCAACCTTTCCCAGATAATTGGATCATCTGTGTGAGACCTGGGAGTGCCCAGCAGGGTGGGGATTATCTCTGGGTGGTTTCTGCATCTGCCTATTAGGTTGTAACTTCCCGGGTATTTATCTTTTTGGGGGGATGGTTATCCCGATTCCCGGGTCCAGAGGCTTCTTAGCGTGTCCGAGAGTTGGAAGGGGCGTCCTGCCCAGGCATCTTCCATGGTCCCTGTGTAGCTGGGTGAGATTTAGAAGGGGTCGTACAGCATCCTTTGTACAGCATCCTGCAACACTTGCCGCCTTGTGACTGTTGACCCTGAAATCAAAATATGTCTGTGCTGGCGGCCGCCATCTTGGATCCCCTTTTCCTATGTTTTCTTGGATATAATTAACCTCTTTAAGGATGAAGTTTCCCATCTAGCACCTTCTGCAGGACTAGATTTGTAGGTAGATATTGCTTAAATTTCATTGTATTATGGAATATCTTATTTTCTCCATCTATGGTGATTGAGTATTTTGTTAAGGATAGTAGTCTGGGCTGGCATCTGTGGTCTCTCACTGTCTATAGAACATTTGTCTAGACCCTTCTGAATTCAGAGTTTTCAGTGATAAGTCAAGTGTTATTCTAAAAGGGCTGTCTTTATTTTTTTATTTTTTAAAATAATTTATTTTTTATTTCTTCAAGTTACATCTCAATCACAATCCCCTCCCTACTCCGCCCTCCAGTCCCACCCTTCCACCCTCCTCCCCCTCAACCCCCCATCCTCGTCCCTTCTTTTTTTTTTTTTAGTTTAAGGTATTTCTTTTTTTCCCCACAACAGCTCTCCCTTTCAGTCCAAAAAATTGGTTCTTTTTCTTATAACTATAAATACAATACAAAACAACAGAAATAAAAGGGCTGTCTTTATATGTTACTTGGTCTTTTACTCTTGTAGCTTTTAATATTTCTTTTTTGTTTTATATATTTGTTGTTTTGATTATTATGTGCTTAGAAGAATTTCTTTTCTGTTTCAGTCTATTTGGTGTTTTGTATACTTCTTGTATTTCCATAGGCATCTCCTTCTTTAGATTAGGAAACTTTTCTTCTATAACTTCATTGAAAATACTTTCTGTTCCTTTCAGCTGTGTTTTTTTTTTTCTCTCCTCTATGCTTATTATTCTTAGATTTGGTCGTTTCATAGTGTCTCACATTTCCTGGATGTTTTGTACCAGAAGTTTTTTAGATTTAACATTCTCTTTGACCATTACATTCATTTCTTCTATTCTGTCTTCAATGCCTGAGATTCTTCCATATCTTGCATTCTATTGGGAATCTTGCCTCTGTGGTTCTTGAGTTCCTAGATTTTCCATTTCCAAATTTCTCTTAGTTTGAGTTTTCTTTATTGATTCTATTTCCAGTTTCAGGTCTTGAAAAATTTTATTCATTTTCCTCAAATGTTTATTTGTGTTTTCATAGATTTCTTTAAGATATTTTTCATTTCCTCTTTAAGGGTATCTATCATATTTATAAAGTCTCTTTGAAGGTCTTTTACTTGTGCTTCAACTGCATTGGAATATTCAGGGTCTCTTGTCATCGAGTTGCTGAGTTTTATTGTGGTAAGATTGCTGAACTCTATTAAAGACATTATACTGGCTGTTGTTGATTTTATTTTTATTTTGTTATCTAGGTATTTGGGATTGGGAAGATTGTAATTCTAGGCGATGATATTTGGTCTTGTCTTTGTTGGGTGGGGTGGGTGTTTTTTTCTTGGTTTCTACCTCCTTTCTGGTTCTTAGGATGTGTGGTGGCTCTGTGTTATCTGTAGGAAAATCTTCTAGGGTCCTGCTAGGTGTGGGAACTGGGTATTCCATCTAAAATACATTTCTGGGTATTGACAGCTGAAATTTAGGGATAAGGAAGGGATGGGTGTGGTAGAGGAGCTTCACAGAAGTGAAGAAATCAAGTCTTCCACTAGGACATGCTTAGTCTCCTGGGAGTGGTGGAAGAGTGTGAAGAGAGGCCATAGCAGGAGGTTTGATAAATATCTGGTGGTCAGCCTGGAGGATTAGACTTGAAAGAATGGAGAGAGAGGTGAAGATCTGCTGTCTACTTCCATCCTTTGTCACAGTGGCTTGTGGGTTCCCAGGTAGTGCCTATTGTATTTGGGAGCTGGGACAAAGCACAAGTAGGAGAAGGGAGGTTTTGAGGGGAAAGATCTGTGTGGTCCACTAGAGATGAGTTAGGGTGGAGGGGTGGTAGTCATGTTCCCACAGATGCAGAGATGGGATTGGACTTGGAGGAATGGAAGGAGAGGTGAAGACCTTAGTTAGCCTACCTGCTTTTCTGGCAGTAGGGGCCTGTGGGTTTCCAATGAGCATCTGCTGGAATTAGAGGTTGTGCTTAAGCAAGAAATAGGGAAGGAGGTTAAGAGTGGAAGATTTGTGGGATCCAATTGGTATTGAGATGGGGAGAAAGGGAGGCTATAGGATGTATTCTGTTGTTGAGCTGGGAATGAGATTGGGGGATTTGATTCAGAGGAACAGAAGGAGAGGTGAGGTCTGAAATTAGCCTATCTGCTTCCCTGACCAGAGTGATCTGTGAGTTCCCAGGGCATCTCATGTAGAGTTGGGAAGTGAAAGGTTAGGGGAGTCAGTCTGTATGGTCCATTGGAGATGGGAGTACAGGGGAAGAGGAGACCTCAGCAGGTGTTCTGTTGCAGAGCTAGGGTATTGGTTTGGAGGAAGGAAAGGTAAAGGCCTAGAGTTAGCCTACCTGTTTCTGTGACCAGAATGTCCTGTAGGTTCCAAGCGAGTGCCTGCTAGAGGTGGAGAGTGGGTTTACAATGAGCACCTGCAAAGCAACAAGTGGGAGAAGGGTGGTTAGGAGAAGATCTGTAAAATCTACCAGAGATGACGTCTGGGGCCTGCCACAGGTGTTCTGCTGCAGAAATGTGGGTGAGACTAGGGATTGAACTTGGAGGAATAGAGAGAGAGGTGAAGATATGCAGTTAGCCTGCCTATTTCGCCAACAGAAATCTTATCTATCTATCTATCTATCTATCTATCTATCTATCTATCTATCATCTATCTATCTATCTATCTATCTATCTATCTATCTATCTATCTATCTATTATTTTGAGACAGAGTCTTTCTGGCCTGGAACTCACTATAGAGAACTACCTGTCTTTGCTGCCTGAGTGCTAAGATTAAAGGTGTGTGCCACCATACCCAGAGACAGGTTTTATGTTTATTTATTTATTATTCTCTTTATACTCCAGTTCTATTACATTACAATATGATGAAATTATCAATTATTATTTGGAATGTTTTTATTTATTATATATTAAAACTCTATTGCTAGTATGCTTGCATATAGAATTGTAATATCTTTTTGATGAATGTTTGGTCAAAATGAAATATGAATCTTCCCTCCCCACCACTAATACACACACACACACACACACACACACACACACACACACACACACACGATGTCTCTCTCTCTCTCCTTCTCTCTCTCTGCTTAACTTAAGGAAGTTTCTCTAGCCTGAGTCTTATTTCTTTGACAAATAGATATATTCTAGTTTTCTTGGGTCAATGGTTTATATAATATAACAACCCAGCCTGATGCTTTCAATTAACCCATTTTGGAATAATTAAACTAAACAAGTTTTAGGTAGCATATAGTTGGGTCATCTAAAAATCCATTCTGAAAGCTTTTCATCTATATTCTGTGCTTAGACTAATTGTATTTATCATAGTTATTAATAGGTTTAGGTCAACCACTTAATTTGTTTCCTCTGATTATCAGTGATCTGTCTCCTTTATCACTTTTATTCAATGAATTTTTTGCTGTTTTCATTTCAGGTTTTAGATATGTGTTTTAGTGGTGACTGTCACAAATATGGCTATGTTATTTTCTATAAACTATTAAGGCATTTACCACATCATATGAAATCAGAGAAATTTATTCTTATATAAGCTTCACTACCCTTCCATCTTTACGAAATTTTATTTGGTTTTCTTAGCATATTACAACAACATACATTAAAAATGATTCAGATAGCCTGCATTCCTGGAAGCATGCAGTCACTGGATACAACCAGTTAGGACCCTTTCCTAGGCCCCTTGCCTGCCAAGTCCCCTCCGGGCACACAGAGCAGCATCAAACTGTGCCCTATCCTCTGTGCTCCATGTTTTTGGCCCACATCTCTGCCTGCATTTCATGAGGCCTGTTAGGACCAGGGACAACCAGGTACAAACCCTACCCAAGGCCTTGACCACCACATCCCACTAAAGCACACTTTACCACTGTTGAGTGGTAAATTGCCCTCCATCCCCTGCCTTCCATTTTCTGACCTACAACCCGACCTGCTTTCCTTGAAGGCCACTGTGGCACCAGGGACCCCAGGCTATGCTGGTACTAAGGACCCCAGAGGTAAGATTAGCATGGAAAATCCCAGAAGTCACTCAGGCCACAAAACTCCCGAGGAGACACCCTACTGAACCTGAACATTTGCTAGTCACCAGAACCCCGGGCCACTCAGGCCAGAAGACAGAGAGCAAACAGAAACCAAGCTGAAGAAAACATTGAAAAAACATCCACCCAACAATGACAAACTCAGAAACCAAGCCTATAATAAGTGGAAAAGCCAGATGGCTAGAGCCAGGGGTTTGGCACCACCAAAACCAAACTGTCCTAGTATTCCCGGATACTCCAACACAGTTGAAGCACATACACACAAAAGATCTTAAATCTAATCTTATGAAGGTGGAGGCCTTTAAGGAGGAAATGAATAAATACCTTAAAGAAATACGAGAAAATATAATCAAACAAGTGAAGAAAATGAATGAAGCCATTCAAGACCTGAAAATGGAAATAGAAGCAATAAAGAAAACAGACTGAAAGAATCCTGGAAATGAAACTTGGTAAGAGAACATAAAGTATAGATGCAGGCATCACCAACAAAATACAAGAGGTGGAAGAAAAACTCATAGACATAGAAGACATTATAGAAGAAATTGATACATTGGTCAAAAATGTTAAATCTAAAATGTTTCTGACACAATATATCCAATAAATTTAAGACAACATGAAAAGACCAAACCTAAGAATAATTAGAATAGAAAAAAGAGACGATTCCTAGCTCCAAGTCATAGAAAATATTTATGACAAACCATGGAAGAAAATTTCCCCAATCTAAAGAAAGAGATGGCTATAAACATACAGGAAGTTTACAGAACACCAAATAGATTAGACCAAAAAAGAAAATTCTCCTGTCACATAATGATCAAAACACTAAATGTAAAGAACAAAGAAAGAATATTAAAAGCCACAAGGAAAAAAGACCCAGTAACATACAAAGACAGACCTATTAGAATTACACTCAGCTTCTCAACAGAGACTCTAAAATCCATAAGGGCCTGGGTGGATGTCTTACCACGTATAAGAGACCACAAATTGTAGCCTAGAGTACTATAGCCAGCAAAACTTTCAATCACCATAGATAGAAAAAAAGATATCCTATGAAAACACCAAATTTAAACAATATTTATCCACAAATCGAGCACTACAGAGAAGATACTAGAAAGAAAACTCCAACCCAAGGAGATTAACTACTACCAAGAAAACACAGGAAATAATTTCACACCAGTGAAATCTAAAGAAGGGAAACACACACACACAACCTCCACTGACCTCAAAATAACTGGAAGTAAAAATCATTGGTTTTTATTGTCTCTCACCATCAGTGGGCTGAATCTTCCAATAAAGAAGATACAGACCATCAGAATGGATGAGAACATAGGATCCATCATTCTGCTGCATACAAGCAACATACCTTAACAGCAAAATCGGCATTATCTCAGAGTAAAGGGATGAAAAAAGATGTTTCAAGCAAACTGACCCAAGAAGCAAGCTGGAGTAGCCATTCTAAATTCTAATAAAATATACTTCCAAATTTAATCAAAAGAGATGGGAAAAGACAGTTCATACTCATCAAAGGAAAAAAAATCCACAAAGAGGACATCTCAATTCTGAATATCTATGCCCCAAAGGCATGGGCACTCACATTTGTAAAAGAAACTTTACTAAAGCTTAAATCACATTGAACCCCACACATTTAGAGTCAGAGACTTCAAGATCCCACTCTCACCAATGGACAAATCATCCAGACAAAAACTAAACAGAAATAATGGAACTAACAGTTGTGATGACACACATGGAACTAATAGAGCATTTTTATCCAAACACTTAAAGAATATACCTTTTTCTCAACACCTCATGGAACCTTGTACAATATTGACCATATACTCAGTCACAAAGCAAGTCTCAACAGATACAAGAAAACTGAAATAACCTCCTTATCAGACCACCATGGATTAAAGCTGGAATTCAACAACAGAACCAACAGAAATCCTACAAACTCATGGAAACTAAATAATTCTTTATCCAATGAGCACCATGTCAAGGAAGAAATAGAAATACTTTCAAGAATTCAATGAAATGAAGACAAAACATATCCAAATTTATGGGACACAATGAAAGCAATGTCAATGAAACAAAGAGTTGGTTCTTTCACAAAATCAACAGGGTATACAAATACTTAGCCAAACTAACTAAAAGGGAGAGAGAGAACACACAAATTGGCAGAATCATAAATGAAAATGTGGACATAGCAACAGACACAGAAGAAATCCAAAGACTCATTAGATCTTACTTCAAAAACCTGCACTCCATAAAATTGGAAAATCTAAAAGAAATGGACAAATTATTTGATAGATACCCCTTTAAAAAGTTCTATCAAGATCATAAAATCTAAATAGACCTATAACCCCTATAGAAATAGAAGCAGTCATTAAAAGTCTATCAAACAAAAACCACCCAGGTCCAGTTGGTTTTAGTGCAGAATACTACCATAACTTCAAAGAAGAACAAATAGCAAATCTCCTCAAATTATTCCATAAAATAGAAATAGAAGTAATACTGCCAAATTCATTTTATGAGGAGGCAGTCACCTGATACCTAAACTACCCAGAGACTCAACTAAGAAAGAAAATTTTGGAACAGTGTCTGTTATAAACATTCATACAAAAATACTCAATAAAATACTTGTAAAACAAATCCAAGAGCACATCAAAAACATCATTCACCGTGATTCAGTAGGCTTCATCCCAGAGATGAAGTGTTGATTCAGCATTCAAAAATCCATTAATGTGTTGACCATATAAATAAACCAAAAGTAAAAAAACAAAAAACAACAACAACAAAAATACCCCACATCATCATCTCATTAGATGTTGGAAAAACCTTTGACAAAATCTAGCACTCCTCCATGATGAAATTCTTGGAGAGATCAGGGATCCAAGGCACATACTTGAACACAATAAAAGCAATATACAGCAGACTGATAGCCAACATCAAATTAAATGGAGAAAGACTTAAATCAATTCCACTAAAGTCAGGGACAGGACAAGGCTATTCTCTCTCTCTCCATATCTATTAAATATAACACTTGAAGTTTTAGCTAGAGTGAAGAGACAACTAAAGGAGATCAAGAGGATATAAATTGGAAAGGAAGGGGTCAAAGTATTGCTATTTGCAGGTGATATAATAGTATGCATAAGCAAACCCTCAAATTCCACCAGAGAACTCCTGCAACTGATAAACACCTTCAGCAAAGTGGCTGGATACAATACTAACTAAAAGAAAAAATCAGTAGCCCTCCTACATACACATGATAAATAGGCTGAGAAAGAATTAGGGAAACAACAGCCCGCACAATAGCCACAAATAATATAAAATATCTTGATGTAACTCTATCCAAGCAGGTGAAAGACCTATATGATGAGAACTTGAAATCTTTGAAGAAATTGAAGTAGATTTTAGAAGGTGGAAAGATCTCCCATGCTCATGGACTAGTAGGGTTAACCTAGTAAAAATGGGCATCCTACTAAAAGCAGTATACAGATTCAATGCAATTACCATCAAAATTCCAACATAATTATTTTACAAAATTGAAAGAACAATACTAAACTTTTTTTAAATAATTTATTTTTTATTTCAAGTTACATCTCAATCACAATTCCCTCCCTACTCCCCCCTCCAGTCCCACCCTTCCAACCTCCTCCCCTTCAACCCCCCATCCTCTTCCCTTCTTTTTTTTTTTTTTTAGTTTAAGGTATTTCTTTTTCCCCCAAACAGCTCTTCCTTTCAGTCCAAAAAATGATTCTTTTTCTTATAACTATAAATACAATACAAAACAACAGAAATAAATAGGCCACAATTATAAGAGTTATATGGCTTAGCATACATTCCCAATGTCCAGTCCATATGTATTTGGCACCTGACTTTAACATTCTACTATCTAACCATCTCCATGTGTTTAAAGTTCTATATCTAACTCAGCTTTCATACTAACTTGCCTCATAATTTTAAAAATATCTTCTTAGATCCAGAACACCCTCTTGATTCTTAAACAACTCAAAATTTAACTATGAGACTCTAGCTATCTATTCTTCAACCACCTCAGACCTGAGAGGGATAAATATATGGCATTCAAAGATGTTTTCTTTTTTTCTTTTTTTTATATATATACTTTATTTTTTTTCTTCAAGTTACATCTCAGTAACAAACCCCTCCCTATTCCCCCTTCCTATCCCACCCTTCCACCCTCTTCCCCCCAGAAGTTTCCCCTTTCAGTTCAACAGATGGTTCCTTCTCTTATAACAGTAAGTATTATACAAAACAATAGATAGAAATATGCCACATTTATGAGAGTTAAATGGCCCAGTATACCTTCCCAATGTCCAGTTTATACATATTTGGCCCCTTACTTTAACATTCTACTATCTAACCAACTCCATGAGTTTAAAGGTCTATATGTGACTCAACATTCATACTATCTTGCAACACACTTTTAAGAGTATCTTCTTAGATCTATAACACCCTCTTGATTCCTAAACAATTCAAAATTTAACTATGAGACTCTAGCTGTCTATTCTTCAACCACCTCAGAGACCTGAGAGTGATAAATATATTTGCTTATATAGGAAGTGCAGGGTCTGCAGCTTCCAAAACTAAGAAAGAACATACCAATGACTGCCTGGACAGTTCCCATTTTCTCTCCATACATTCCAGCATCAGTCTTCAGCCTTTGGGTTCTGTTTCTCTGACAGACATTTGTTGTAGAGCAGGGATTATGAAGGATTTACCTACCCTGTCTTGGCAGAGTTAGGCTGTCGACTTCCCTGCTACCAAGTTTTGTCCTTTTTGGACAGCAGTCTGTCTGCAGTTGGTGCAAGGGGTTTTTTCATGCCAAGAGAAAGGCTTGTCACTAATTCAACCATCTTACAGTGGAGGTTCTTCGATGCTTATCTTCTACTTGGAGTAGAATAGGGGGTGCTGTCAGGCACTGATATGTCTCGATATCAAAAAAAAATCTTGATTTAAGATAACATCTTTGAATGCCATATTCTGCAGATCTCTTGGGGTTTTTGAAGATGCCCTACCCATCTCTTGTATTTAGAT
This sequence comes from Lophiomys imhausi, assembly GCA_907164525.1. Lineage (NCBI taxonomy): Eukaryota > Metazoa > Chordata > Mammalia > Rodentia > Muridae > Lophiomys > Lophiomys imhausi. Next base: position 357 of record CAJQZJ010024610.1, on the reverse strand, counting down.
AAGCAAATGTTGCTTGTCTCTTAGCAACTTGATTACTGGGTAGTTTAGAGAATATCTCTGATAGACTGTCATAGTAGCTAACAAAGTGACATGTTTGCATGACTAGGAGTTTGTTTTAACTATCCTAGACCATTTTAGACAGTTGGTATCAAGAGGTCAGAGCTTCACATTTTATTTTTAAGTATCTCTAGGTATGATACCATTAGGAAGCGTTACCTTTAAATTTGTATCAATATACAAAGATCTATTCAATTGTGGTTAAATATACTCTTAATTATGTATCAATATACCAAGATCAATGCCTATGTAGCCCAATATAATCTTAATATTACGTCCATATGCAAGGGTCAATACCAT
>CAJQZJ010024607.1:0-12736 GCA_907164525.1 Lophiomys imhausi | reverse complement strand
AAATCCATGTGGTGTCTGTGTGCTCATTTATAATGTCTGCTTAAAGATTAATAGCTGTCAAACCAATTAATAATGATATAAATACTGGGTAAATAATTTAATTATTTCTACAAATGGCGCCCAATGTAATTTAATTAATTTTTTTCAATAGTTACTATTGAAATTAAATTATATCAACTTACACTTAAATATGTAAAAACAAAATGATTACTTAAATATCAGATTCCATTTGTTTTTTTTTTTTGCTATATTCTACTGTTATTTATTCTTCTGAAGTTAATTTTTTATTATATCTTTGTAGGAGAAACATTACATGTTTTTAAGAGCTTAAAATTGGTCATGGGAAAAAGATGCTTGGCAAATGCCTCATGTCAGGACTAGATTTATTATTTTATTCATTTTTGAGAATAAAGAAGTGGTAGAATGTTAACAATGCAGATTCAAATTTAAAACAGTGTCATAGAACAGATTTATGCGTCTGGTCCAAATGAAATAACCAGAATTGAATCTAACCTTATACTTGAAAGAAACAAAAAATAAATAGGACAGAACATATCAGCCAATGAAAGTGGTCACTGAGAGATGGAAAAAACAAGTGAGGAGAATATATAATTATTCAAGCTTGTCATCTAGATTTTCCAGGTCAGGCTCATGGAAAGGGACCTTAATTGGAGACTGCTATCCTCTTTGTGATGAGCAGACAGAGGTAAAATGAAAATGAAGGCAACTGGAGATTACAGGACAGACAAATGGGATGAGAATTGCAGGAAAAAAGATCCCCAGATATGTGTATAGGATTCCACATTGGCGTTAAGGAGAACACTGATTGCAATGTGTATATGACAAAACAATCCACAACTAGAGAAGAAACAGCTTAAAGATTAAAAGTACACAGAACAAACAGTATACATCCTACTGCCACTGTCTAGGCTGGAAATTTCATAAATAATGGGCATTGAGATGGTAAACTACATAATAATTCAGTCTCTGGTCTCATCTGAAAACATTTACTCACAAGGCTAAATTTTTCTTTCCAAGTGTCTTCCTTCTATGACAGACAAAGATAAAGAATATTTTTAAGAATGTGAAAATACTAAGCACATGAGACTAATTTCTGTCACAATGGTATTTAAAAAGTCACATAAATCTGATCCCCCATAAAAGCTATGAAAATTCTGGGGAAATTTGTCAAAAAATGTTAAGACTTCTTTTCAGAATTTTGGAAATTAAGCAAAGATTTTTAACAATCCAAGAAGCATTTATTTAAGAAAAATAACTCGATCTTGATTGAAATAGGAAAGATTGTGAAAAGTTTACTTTCACTAATCCTGTAACCCACTGTACAGATTCATGGTAGCTTCGAAATGCTGCAGACCTAGAAATACAATAACGAAAAAGTTCTGAATCCTTGTAGTAACTAGAGAGAACAGAATGGGTGTCAACCTTTACAAGGACCCAGACAAAACAGTTGTATATGTCCTGTCTGAAAAATCTCTAGGAAAACTCTATTCCCCTGACTTATATTCATTTTAATGTTACTCTAGAGTTTTTATATCTAGGAAATTCTCTTACAATTTATTTTATTTTTATGTGCATACATGTTTTACTTATGTGTGTATCTGTGCACCATGTTCATGCAATGCCCTCTGAGGTCAGAAGGGGGCAATACATCAGATTTTCTGAGAATTAAAGTTATAGAAGGTTGTTAGTAGACATGGGGGTGCTGGGAACTGAACCCAGATCCTCTGCAAGAGTAGCAAGTGCTCTTGACAACTGAGTCATCTTTCCAATCCCATGAATTAGGCAATTCTTGTTTCTAAGTTGTCTATTAAAAATTAATAAAATTTAAAAATTAATAAAATTAATTAAGAAAATGTTGTTCCAACCATGCTCCAGTGTATAACCCCATACCTGTAAATACATGGACAGCACAAATTTGACTTGGAAAGTTATTTTATAAAAGAAAAGAGGACAGAATGTTGGGAAGAGTGTGTAGATACTAGATCGATCTTGGAAGGGTTAAAGAGATAAATGACACATATATGTATGAAATGTATGAAATTCTTAAATAATTAAAATAAAAATGTTAAATTTTTTAAGGCTTAAAAAAGAAAATATTGTTCCTGTTACATATGGCCTTGTGACTATGTGGAATTTTGATGCAGAATTTTATCAAAAGATGTATAGTTTAACACACACACATAAGATATATATATATATTAAAGGAAGTTAAGTCATTTGGATTGATAATGTTCCCTATAAGAATCATAGGCTAACAAAAATTCCAGTACCAGACATATGAAACATCCTTTTAAACAGTTGGTTAGGGTAGTCTAAGTTACTGTCAAAATAATACAGATTATCATTGTAGTCCATGGTTGCCTCTCAAGGGTTGAGGGTGGGCCCTTATTACTGAAGGCACCACACTTGAATGACACATTATCCAGATGACGAGTTGGATCTGAACTTAAAGATATTTTCCTGAGGCGTAGCTTCCATGGTTCCAGGAAATACTGTGAAGTTTTTGAATTCCTTCCCTCCCTTCCCAAGGGAGGGAAGGAATTCAACAGTGCTACCCAGCCTGCAGTACCTATGAATCTCAACAATTACCAATATAGCAATATATGCATGAAAGTACAAGAAGTGGCACTCAAATGTCCATGGCATACAACAGCTGTCTAATTGAACCTAAGGGCCACTCAACAGAACTGAAATCACTCCTGGTACTGGAAACTTAGGAAGTTTCCTGAGGCAAGTAAGGTCATGGACCTTAGAAAAGAATATTTTCTCCATATTGCTAGACCAGCATAATTCCTTATTGTATTCTAAACCTTATCCTTAAAGCTACAACTAAGTATAGCTACTACACCTCATCAAAGAAACTTCCCATCACAACAAATGGAGATCATCATAGAAAACCACAACTGGACACAATGCAAAGATCAATGGAGTGTGTGAAGCCCAGTCTCAACAGATATTTCAACATCACAGCTCCTGAATCTATGGCTCAGGGAACATCTTGAAAGAAAGGGTGGAAGGATTATAAGAACCAGAGTAATAGGAAGTCTGCTGTGAAACAGCTTTTCCTAGAAATGCCTGCATAAACAAGACTTGAACAATAGCAATATCAATGTTTATGTGGGAGGGGAAACATTTCTTGGTGTCCCACCCCTAGACAATTAATGACAGACAGCTGTTGACTGACACAAGAGTTAACCTCTTCTGGCGATGAGCCCCCCTTATTGGTTGTCCAATGTAGAATTGCCAGCATTGAAGCCATATATATGTGAACAACAAAAACAGCTTAGCAGGTTCTATTTATACATATTTGTGCATACACATACATATATATGTAACAAATATAATCAAAGATAAAGAGGCTATCAACTTGAGTAGTGTATGGGAGTGAGTAGTAACTGGAGGTTGTGGAGGGAGGAAGATGAGGGGAAAGTGTTATAATTCTATTTCAATCAAAATATTAAAACAAAATAAAATTTAAATTGAAATGATATATGTGCTTATAAACAATTCATTTTCATAGTATGAAATTACTCATACTAAAACAAAACAAAATATACAAACACTCTAAACCTTTGTCGCACTGGAGATTCAACCCAAGGTCTTGTACATGCTAGGCAATTGCTTCACCACTGAGGTATATAACCTTAGCCCTCTTTCCATTTCACATTGAGACACACAGTCTTACTAGGTTCTCCGGGCTGGCCTTGAAGTCATTCTGTAACTGAGGTAGACCTTGAACTTGTTTTTGAGCCCGCTACTTGAGCCTGGGCCACCAGCCTCGGCTCAATTGATTTGAATATGGGCACAGTGAATATATATGTAAAGTTATCTCAACATTCATGTTCAATAGCAAAACATGCACATTTACATTTGGTTGATGCTTTTTACCATCCCAAGAGGTCATGTAATTATAGATTTGTTAACTCTGAAAGAAAAAAACACCCACAAACAAAACAACAAAAACACTAGAGAAAAGAAAACATTTTCATTAAATGAAGCTGGGAAAACTGGATATCCACATGTAGAAGGAATAGACTCATATATTTCATTCCACACAAAAATCAACTGTGAATGGATCAAAGGCCTCAATGTGAAACCTGAAATGCTGAAACTTCTAAAAGAAAACGTAGGTAGAACCCTACAGATATAAGTGCGGGAAAGGAGTTTCTGAATAGGATCCCATTTGCTCAGGAATTAGTACCAACAATTAATGAATGGGACCTCATGAAATTAAAAGAATTCTCTACAGCAAAGAAAAATTCAGCCAAATGAAGAAGTCGTCCACAGAACGGAAGAGAATCTTTGTCAGCTATACACCTGACAGAGAACTAATATCCAGAATACACGAAGAACTCATGAAACAGAGAATCAAGAAAACAAATGTCCCAATTTAAAAAGAGCTATGGATCTGAGCAGAGTTCTTAAGAGAGGAAATAAAAATAGCTAAGAAATATCTCAAAAAGTCATCATCCTTAGAAATTAGGGATACGAAAATTAAAACAAAAACAAAACTTTGAGATTTTATCTCACACCAATCAGAATGGTGAGGAGTAAGAACACAACTGATAACAAGTAGGGAAGAGGATGTGGGGGAAGAAGAATCCGTTAGTGGGATTACAAGCTGGTGTGGCCACTTTGGAACCCACTATGCAGAATTCTCAAAATGCTAAATTAAATCTATTTGACCCAGCTATACCACTCCTTGGCATTTGTCCAAAGGTCTCAACATCATACTTCAAAGATACTTGTCCAGCCATGTCCATTTCTGCTCTATTTATAAGAGCTAGGAAAGAGAAGAAGCATAAATGTCCATCCAGTGTTGATTGGATACTGAAAATGTTCACACAATTCAGCCACGAAGAATAATGAGATTCACAGGTAGATCTATGGAACCAAAAATATTATATTGAGTGAGATGACCCAGACACACAAAGACAAACACAGTTTATTCTCTAATTCTATATTTTCCCAGAAATGGCCTGAGGAAGCTTATTGGCCCATGTAAGAATGACATTGAGTCTCAACACAATAGGAAGTGGAGGTTAATACACGAATGTTAACTACCTGCCAGAACATTGATGTTCTTCAATATTCAGATAGAGACTGTCAGACAAAGGTAGGAGGACAATTAATTCAGGACATTTAAAGCCATCTCTGTTTAACCTTTGTCTATTACATTAAGTGAACAAAAGACAAAGAATATTGGCATCACAGAACTAGCAACAAACACCAGAAAATGGGTGTGCTATGACTTACTTAGGTATCACATTTAATTTCTTTAAATACATAGCTTCAAAAATTGTTAAATGTGTGTAAGGAAGAAGACAATATGATCTAACAGGAGTTGAAACAGGATTGTGGACAGATGTCCTACAATGCTCACCTGAGGATTATTTGTAATGCCCCAAATATGAAGACAACCTAAATGTCAACTGACAGGAAATGAATAAAGACAATTCAACACATACAATTTAATATTATTCACTTAAAACCTCAAAGAAATTTTTATTTGCAAGCTAGATGAACCTAGAAGATATTATGCTAAATGTCAGTAATATGCAGAATTGAAAATCCACAATATCATGTATACAAAGAGTTTAAAATAGTCAAAGTAACTGAAACATAATAAAGAGATGATTGCTAAGGGCCAGGATGAGGATAGACAGAGATTAATAAAAGGGTACAAAGTTTGAGTTACAAAAGATGAGTGGGCCTCAAAATCTAGTATGTAACACCAGGTCTGGAGTTAACAGCATTATATTACATAGTTAAATATATGCTTAGAAACATTTAATATTCTCATCAACTATGATGAAGGAGGAGGAGGAAACTTTTAAGATGGATATCTATCTATCTATCTATCTATCTATCTATCTATCTATCTATCTATATATATCTGTGTGTGTATGAAGAACTTCATTAGAGACCAGAGGGAGCTTTGTATTCTCTATAGCTGGAGTTCAACCAGGTGCTGGAGATCAAACTTCAGATCAAACCTCTGAAAGAGCAGCAAGTGCTCTTTACCTGTGGATCCATTTCTCCAGCCCCTGGATATGTTTATGATGCAAATTGTATTAATTTCACAGATATGTTTTTATTAATTAATTTATTTATTCAAGTTACATCACAGTCACAGTCTCCTCCCTCTTCCCCACATGGTCCCACCCACTTTCCCCTCCATCTTCTCCTTCTCCTTGGATGAGCAGAGCCCCCCCATATCAACCCATCTCTGTTCATCAAGTTGCATGAGGGCTAAGAGCGTCCTCTTCCACTGAGGCAGCCCAGCTAGGGAAAAGTGTTCCGCAAACAGGCAACAGAGTCCATGTCAAAGAGAGCCCCCCTCATCCATTGCTAAGGGATGTGCATGAAGACCAAGCTGCCTATCAGTTATACATGTGTAAGGGGTGTAGGTCCACTCTATATGTGCTTTTTTTGGTTGGTGTTTCTGTAAACACCAGATTTGGTTGGTGTTTCTGTTACAGTCACTGTAAACCCACAGGGACCTACGTTGGTTGGTTATCATAAATAAGTACTATATTCAAAATCATTAAGTTGTAAACATCAGATATTTATTGCTCTTTGTATTTCAATAATGTCTCAATAAAGAGGTTTATGAAAATAAGAAAATAAACTAATAAAATTAATTACATCAATAGACTAAAGACAAAAATTCATATGACTGTATCAGTAGACACAGAGAAAATATTTGACAATGCCCAATTTCCACTTGAGATTCAAAAAGACTTTCAACAAACTTGAAATAAAGGTAGTATTTCTCAACCTTATTAAGAACTTCAGCAAAAATCGTATAACCAACATCTTGCTTTATGGTATGATATTTGAAACTTTCTCTTTCATCATCATAGGGCAAGGAAGTCTGTTTGACTACTCTTTTTGACTGTCATACTAGAATTCCTAATTAATGCAGCAAAATAAGAAAAGGAAATGAAGTATATGCAAATTAGGAAGGAAGATATAAATGTCTTTGTTCTCAAAATCACAATTATGTTGAAAATCTGGGAGAATCAGGGGGAAAAAAGGAAATATGCACTCAATCATCTTCTTATGTACCAATAGTAAACATGCAGCATTGCAAATTAAAGACCACATTGCAATTTGCACTACCTCCACCAACAAATAAAGAATACATGTATAAGTCTACGAAAATATATACAAGGAGAAAACTGTAACATTCTGTTAAAAATAACCATAAAATAATGGAAGAAAGATATCTATGATAATAGATATGAAGACTAAATGTTATTGAGATGTTCATTCTCAAGTAAATCTATTAAAAAAATCCACACAATTTCAAACACAGTTTTTTGTTTGATATTGACAGACAAATTGATTGCAATATTTATACAAAGAAATAAAATACTTAGAATAGCCAACTCAGAATTTAAGGGGAAGAATAAATTCAGTTGGATAGGACTGACGGTATCCACCCTGAAAAGATTTTTTTTTTTTGGTTTTTCGAGACAGGGTTTCTCTGTGTATCCTTGGCTGTCCTGGACTCACTTTGTAGACCAGGCTGGCCTCGAACTTACAAAGATCTGCCTGCCTCTGCCTCCCAAGTGCTGGGATTAAAGGCGTGCGCCACCACCGCCCAGCTTGAAAAGATTTACTTAATGCTACAGTGATCAAGATAGTATGCAGTTGGCAGTAGAATAGACAAGATCATCAATAGAAGATCCAAGAAGTAGAGCTTTGTAACACCAACGATTTATCTTTGACAAAGAAGCAAAGGGAATACAGTAGCGTAGAGGTTATCTTTCTATCAAATAGTGCTGGAACAACTGGAGATTCACTTTCAAAAATTTATCTAGACAGAGAACTCATACATTAGTTCAGGATGAATCATAGTCCAAAATGAGAAACTTTACATCTTCTAAAGTTAAAGAAAATTTAGATAAACATGAGTGTACTAGTAATTTACAGCTATAACACTGAAGTCCTGATCCATGATTGGATGCACTGATAAACTGTACTTCATTGACATTAAAACCTTGTGCTAAGTGAAAGACAATGTCAAGAAAACAGGATGATAATTTACACACAGGGAGAAATTACTTATAAAAGATCAAAATATATTGTATGAAACATGTTTAAAAACATACAGCTTACGATGGACTTATCAAAGATATTCAAAGTTCTCTAGAAATTCAACATTAAGAAAATGAATTTCCAAAATAAAAATGGGGATAAGGCCAATGAGCCACTGCTGTGGTTATCTGCACAAGACCTGCATGTTGCGTATGTAATTGTTCCATTGTTGAAGGATGAAGGGATCATGAGGACCCAACTGTGACTGAGAAAATATTAATAGTTAATAGTGAATGGAGGAAGAAGTGTCACTTTATTCAGTGGTTTAGCTACTAATAAATTGTCTGTGCTCCAGTAAATAATGTCCAATCTGTGCTCATGCAGACAACCTTAATAAATCTCAGTGGGTTGTACACACACAGAAAAGAATGGATGCAAGGAAGGGAACATGTTGGGAAGAAGAAAGAGTTTTAGAGGAAAATGAGGAAGAATGAGACAGGATAAAAGGGATTGAAAAGTAAAACTGTAAAGAAAATAGGAAATAAGTTTTAAAAGGGAAAAGGACTTAAAATTTTTATTTTTATTTATTTCAATTCAGAAGATAGATGAATGACCAATACCACTACTTCTGGGAAAATGCAAATTTTAACAATAGTGAGAAGCTACTTCATATGTACTATGCTGGCTATAATAAAAAAATAACAGGTATTACTGAGGATAAGAAGATATTGGACTCCTTATACACTACTTTTGGCCATGTAAAATGGATTGTCCACCTTGGAAATCAGTCTACTAGTTCCCCAACAGAGTTGCCATTTGAAACAGCAATTCTCTTAGGCATACACTCAAGAGAGATGAAAACATATCATACATAAAACTGGCACATAAATGTCCCTGGCATTATTATCATAACTCAGAGTTAGAAATGACTTGCATGCCCATCAACTGATGAAAAGATAAACAAAATTTGGCACATTCATTTAATATTACTTGGCCACAAAAGAAACTATGGTACATGGATATATAGCAACATTGATAAATTTTGAAAATAATATGCTAAGTGATGCAGTGATCTGTTATGTATTCTAAATGTTAATTAATTGCTCCCACAGGCCTGCTGGATGTCTGTTACTTTGCTTCCTAACCATTGTCTTTGATTGACTTTAATAAAATGCTGAGGTCTGTGACTGGGCAGAGAGAGAGAGGTAGGTGGGAAAAAGTTGGCAGGCTCTTGAGGAGCAGAGAGGATCATGGGAAGAAGAAGCCAGGAGGAGGAAGAAGGAGACACATGATCGTGTAGATCAAAGAAGATCTTGCCACATGGCCTGAAACATTGGCATAGCATGGAGAATAACAACCCAAGGTGGCATATGTATATATTGGGTCGTATTTGGGGAATAGTTTAGATGGGCTAAGATTACACAATCAAGGATAATGCTTGTTAAAATCCATCAGCTGTCTGTGTGTGTTCATTTATAATGGCTGGTTAAGGATTAACTCTGCCAACTGATTAAGTATAATATAAATACTGGTGAATAATTAAATTATAATTTCATCTACAGCTTAGTAAAGAAGCCAATTATAAATATTCCACAATGTATGATTTAATTTTATGAGATGCTTAAAATAGGCACATTTATAGAGATAAAAAGTACATTATTATCAATAGTTCTCAACTTGTGTGTTGTTACCCCTTTGGGAGGTCCAACAACTCTTTCACAGGTGTCACCTAAGACCATTGGAAAGCAAAGCTTATATTATGATTCATAACAGTAGCAAACTTACAGTTATGAAGTAACAATGAAAATAACTCCATGGCTGGGGGGGGTCAGCACAACATGAGGAACTGTATTAAAGCATCGCAGCGTTAGGAAGCTTGAGAGCCACTGTGCTCGAGGAAGATGGGAAAGTAATAGCTAAAGGATAAGTGCTTGTTTGTTGAGTTGAAGAAAAGGTTCTAAAATTTGCTGTAGTGATTTTTGCACAGGCATATAATAATCATACAGCTAATGAATTTCATTGTGAGATTTTCACATACTCACCATACTGTGTCTATATACACATTGTTTTCTCTTGTCCCCTTTCTCCCAGTCCCTTATCTGTGCCCAATTAATCCCTCTTCTACTATCACAACTCATTGTTAAAATTTCTATTCTGAATGTAGGAGACAACTTCTGATATTTCTTTTTATGCAGCTGGTTTGTTTCACTAATATTATTTCTAGTTTCAAACATTTCCCTGCAAGCAACATGGTTTCATTCATCTTTATGTCTAAATGATACTCCAGTGTGTATTGATGCCACATTTTCTTTAAGCATTCATATCTTTCTGGGGGAATTAAAGTGATTCTGTAACTTGGATATAATCAATACTCTCACAATAAACATGGCATGTAGTATCTTTAATGTATGCTGACTTTGGTTCCTATGGATATATATATATATATATATATATATATATAGAGAGAGAGAGAGAGAGTGCTAGTACAGCATGATCATATTAGATTGTAGTTTCAGGTTTTTGAAAACCTCTATACTGGTCTCCACAGTGTTTACACTAATTTGCATTCTTTCTACACATCATCACTAGCATTTACTTTTCCTTTTTTTGATGGTGGCCATTTTGAATGGGGTGCCATGGAATCTCAAAGTAGCTTCAATTTTGAATTTTTTGATGGCTAAATATATACTAACATCTTTCCATGTTTTGATCATTTTGTACTTGCTTGGATTCTTATTGTCTCACAGTTCTATGAATATACTAAAAGATACTGAAATGTCTTCTTAAATTGGGCAATTTATGCATGTGCCATATATGAATTGTATACTAGTATAAACCTACAATAGGGCACAGTTAAGCAGGCACATTGAAGGTATAAAAGATCCAAGTTGAACATTTAGAGATGAAAAGCAAAACACCTGAAATGATTATATTACAGAAGATCAATGTCAGTTACACAACAAAGAAGAAAACATGAACATATGGCATGTTAAAATGATACACAGAAACAATTGAAAAATGTGTATCAGTAAGTTGAAGGACATCTTTGTAAGAAGCATCACATTTGTGACCAAAATTCCTATAGGAAAAGAGAAAATAGGGATGGCAAAGAAAGTCTTTGAAATATAGTGGTTGAAAAACATATCAGCTTTATGAAATAAGCATACATATGTATAGAAAATGAATCTTAAGATTAGGAAACATGAAGGGGACTATGTCAAGACATATCAGAATCAAATTACTCAGCATAAGAAGAAATTTGAAAGTCTCTTCAAATGTAATAGAATATTTAAGAAAAAACATGAGGCGCATAAACATAAAACTTTTGTCATTAATATCACAAAGCCTAATATGAAAAAGTAAACATTGTATTTTTATTTTCTAAGCAACACATGAAAGGGTACAATTTCTTTTTTTTTATAATACTTTATTTTTTTTTCTTCAAGTTACATCTCAGTAACAAACCCCTCCCTATTCCCCCTTCCTATCCCGCCCTTCCACCCTCTTCCCCCCAGAAGTTTCCCCTTTCAGTCCAACAGATGGTTCCTTCTCTTATAACAGTAAGTATTATACAAAACAATAGATATAAATATGCCACATTTATGAGAGTAAATTGGCCCAGTATACCTTCCCAATGTCCAGTTTATACATATTTGGCCCCTGACTTTAACATTCTACTGTCTAACCAACTCCATGAGTTTAAAGGTCTATATGTGACTCAACATTCATACTATCTTGCAACACACTTTTAAGAGTATCTTCTTAGATCTATAACACCCTCTTGATTCCGAAACAGTTCAAAATTTAACTATGAGACTCTAGCTGTCTATTCTTCAACCACCTCAGAGACCTGAGAGGGATAAATATATTTGCTTAAATAGGAAGTGCAGAGCCTGCAGCTTCCAAAACTAAGAAAGAACATACCAATGACTGCCTGGACAGTTCCCATTTTCTCTCCCTACATTCCAGCATCAATCTTCAGCCTTTGGGTCCTGTTTCTCTGACAGACATTTGTTGTAGAGCAGGGATTATGAAGGACTTACCTACCCTGTCTTGGCAGAGTTAGGCTGTCGACTTCCCTGCTACCAAGTTTTGTCCTTTTTGGACCGCAGTCTGTCTGCAGTTGGTGCAAGGGGTTTTTTCATGCCAAGAGAAAGGCTTGCCACTAATTCAACCATCTTACAGTGGAGGTTCTTAGTCTTAAAGGAAAGAATTTACAAATGGAATGCTAAATTGTTAACAATGATAATGAAAGAAGGAGGGAGGCCCTTCCCAATAGATAATACAAAATTGATGGCTACTGGAGCTAAGAGCTCCCTGGCTATGAGGTGCCAGTCAGGAGTTTCTGGGAAGGGTCCACCAATGAAATACAGTTGCAACTAGATTCCAAGAAATAATGAACCAAGTTTTAATTGCATCATGGGATGGCATTGTTAGACATGCCAAGGCTTTTGGAATGTTGTTTCTTTACTTGATTTTTGTTTAGTTGTCTTTGATTTTCCTATATCTGGAGGTAGAAAGGATATTTTTCTGGTTTGGCATTGCTAAAACATAAGAGATTTTTGAAGATTTTGGGCAGATTTCGAATTGTCACTACAGTTCAAAGTTGCTCTCTGGGTTAGAGAGTTACTAATATCTGGGATTCAAGTGAAATATTTGAGCAGGGTTA
>CAJQZJ010024600.1:0-31797 GCA_907164525.1 Lophiomys imhausi | reverse complement strand
CTCAGAAGGATGCACATGGCATCTATTCACTTATAGTAGGATTTTAAATATATCGTACAGGATATCTGTACTACAACCAACACATCAAAAGGAACAAGGACATAATTTTTTTTATCTTTTTCTTTTTCCTTCTTTTTTTCTTTTTTCTTTTTCTTTTCCCTTCTCTTTTTCCTCTCTTTTTTTGTTAATATTCTTTGTTTTTGTGGGTTTGTGTGTTTGTTGGTCTTTTTTTTAGTATTCCCCCAGTAGCAATGAGACACCATTCACTGGCAGTACTGCCTCGTAGGCCCCCGGTGAATGAAGAGGCTCTTGGCCCTCATATGAATCCTGATCTGTGGTGAGAGAATGTTAGGCAGGGACACTCCACCCCAGAGGAACAAGACGGAAGGGTCAGGGGGTAGAGCATGGGAGGGTGGGGCTGGGAAGCGGGAAAAGAGGACAATATAAGGATGTAACCTGAAGCAACAAACAAATAAATTTATTAACCAAAAAAAAAAAAAAAAAAACGGCAGGGGGCAGGGCTGAAACACTGTGAATGGAACAGAGGATACAGCCATTCGGCCTGGATTTGCAGACCTCCAGGTGTAGAGAAGACGTGGAGGTAAGGTAAAATACAAGAGAATTGTGGTATTGGCCCATGTGTTTGACTTCAGCGGAGATGGGGGGAGCACCATAGAGTTGGTGGTCTTATGTATTCTGGAGTCATACAGAGCGGGGTGTTGAGGGTGCATACTCTTGGTCAAACCATTCAAGAAGAGTACACCCTTGGTCCCAGCTCCCAGCACACTGGAGACAGAAACGGGCAGATCCCGGAGCTCAGGGTCAGTCTGATGCTGGGCAAACTCTAAACAGAGAAAGACTTCGATCCAGGAGTGGTGGAAGACATCTTTGATCCCTTCAGATGGGAAACACAGGTCCCTGATCCCAATAATTAGAGTTCAGAGACACACACATGGGATTTGGAGGGACCTAGGTTTGGAGGCTACTTACAAAAGGCCTTCTTGATGCAGGCAGATTGTCCTTTGGGATCTCAAAATATATACACTAGAGCTGGTTTAGCTCCAATGTGACAGAATGATTCCTTCTTTAACCCGGATTGAAAGATAATGCTTTGTATGTTGTCAGAAGGCCAAATTTGCTTCAGGAGAAGTACTACCTAGCCCCCCCCCAAACCCCCCCCCCCCCCCCAAAAAAAGAGGGCTATTGCCCTAGGGTTGGGATTGGGGCAGGGCTCTGTTCTTATCATTCCAGGAGAATCGAAGCATCCATTCTGGGAGCCCAGGGATGGCTGGACAGTGGAATCCTCAGCAGAGAGCAGAATCAGGCACCAAGGAGGCGAGTGACCCAGTTGATTCTGCCTGGAAGACTTCCTCAATAGCTGTCTCCATCGGGGGCCTGCAACCACCAGAGCAATCCAATGTCACTGGGACCGTTCAGCTCTACACAATGCCCCGGCAGGAACCTCAGTGAAGCCTGCAAGATCAGCTTCTGCCTACAAACACCTTAGGTCATCTAAACAGCTGAGATAGAAGGACTGAACAAAAAGGAGTGTACTAACATTTTTAATCATTTTTCCCATTTGGGTTCGGGCCCCAAACAGGTCTACTACGACCCAAATCAGCAGGAAGTCACTTTAAGAGAGCGATGTCCCATGCCCAGAGGGTGGGGAGGGTGTTTCTCCGCCGTTCTTTTTGGTTATTTGAAGGATAACTGAAAACTCTGTTATGTAGGGGAAGAGACTACAAGCTGATAAATGGTCCTGTCTTAATGGGTTTTGGAGGTTAGCCCCAGGGAATTCCTACTTTTCCTTTTCTGTATCCTTCTTCCTCCCCTATGTAGGAGTGCATGGGCTTGAGAAAAATGAGATATAGACATAGCACAGGAAGGTCCAAGAAGAAGGGGCAGATTATTGAATATGCCCTTATACCTTTGTATATTGATACAAAACTAGTAGTTTATTTGTCTAAAGTGGTATTGACCATTGTTTATTGTGCAAAAATAAGATTGTATTGGATTACATCGGTATTTATCTTTGTATATTGATACAAAATTAAGATTATAGTTGGCCACAATGGTATTGACCCTTGCATATGGATGGAATATTAAGATTATATTGGGCTACATAGGCATTGATCTTGGTATATTGATACATAATTAAGAGTATATTTAACCACAATTGAAAAGATCTTTGTATATTGATACAAATTTAAAGGTAACGCTTCCTAATGGTATCATACCTAGAGATACTTAAAAATAAAATGTGAAGCTCTGACCTCTTGATACCAACCGTCTAAAACGGTCTAGGATAGTTAAAACAAACTCCTAGTCATGCAAACATGTCATTTTGTTAGCTACTATGACAGTCTATCACAGATATTCTCTAAACTACCCAGTAATCAAGTTGTTAAGAGACAAGCAACATTTGCTTATCTAAATACAAGAGATGGATAGGGCATCTTCAAAAACCCCTAGAGATCTGCAGAATATGGCATTCAAAGATGTTATCTTAAATCAAGATTTTTTTTTATATTGAGACATATCAGCGCCTGACAGCACCCCCTATTCTACTCCAAGTAGAAGATAAGCATCGAAGAACCTCCACTGCAAGATGGTTGAATTAGTGGCAATCCTATCTCTTGGCATGAAAAACCCCTTGCTCCAACTGCAGACAGACTGCTGTCCAAAAAGGACAAAACTTGGTAGCAGGGAAGTCGACAGCCTAACTCTGCCAAGACAGGGTAGGTAAGTCCTTCATAATCCCTGCTCTACAACAAATGTCTGTCAGAGAAACAGGACCCAAAGGCTGAAGACTGATGCTGGAATGTATGGAGAGAAAATGGGAACTGTCCAGGCAGTCATTGATATGTTCTTTCTTAGTTTTGGAAGCTGCAGGCCCTGCACTTCCTATATAAGCAAATATATTTATCCCTCTCAGGTCTCTGAGGTGGTTGAAGAATAGACAGCTAGAGTCTCACAGTTAAATTTTGAACTGTTTAGGAATCAAGAGGGTGTTATAGATCTAAGAAGATACTCTTAAAAGTGTGTTGCAAGATAGTATGAATGTTGAGTCACATATAGACCTTTAAACTCATGGTGTTGGTTAGATAGTAGACTGTTAAAGTCAGGGGCCAAATATGTATAAACTGGACATTGGGAAGGTATACTGGGCCATTTAACTCTCATAAATGTGGCATATTTATATCTATTGTTTTGTATAATACTTACTGTATATGAGAAAGAACCATCTGTTGGACTGAAAGGGGAAACTTCTGGGGGGAAGAGGGTGGAAGGGTGGGATAAGAAGGGGGAATAGGGAGGGGTTTGTTACTGAGATGTAACTTGAAGAAAAAAAAATAAAGTAATTTAAAAAAATAAGGCTTGTGGCTTTCTTCTCTCTGGGAGACCTCAGCCATCTGCAGGCCAACTTACTTCCTTCATATCAGCAACTCTGCTCCTCTGCCTCAGTCTTTAAAGCTGGCCACAGTTCCGTTCAGGCCACTGTTCAGACAGGTCAAACCCCTCTAGGCAAAAGCTGATCCACAGGATTTATTCCTTGGCCTTTTGCTGTTTTGCTGAGGCTTTATCTGCTTACCAGCTTCCTTCTGCCTCAGGGAGATCTGGCCATCACCAGCACTTTCTCCAGCAGGACTCTCAGAGCTCTCTAGTACTGGGGAGCCCTTAGCACACAGCTCTCTGGGCTCATCCACTTGTCCTTTAATAGGATCGCTCCTTGTTCCACCTGCTTCAGCTTAATTTGGGCTCTGCCCCTTTAACAATTGAAAACAATGCCAGGTCATAAAGTATTTACTTGTTTCACCTGGCTTCAACCTTGTTTTTCATTCCAAAGAGACTCCACTATTTCATGTGACTTCATCCATAAGCTGATAAACAAATTGCTCACAGCCAAGTTGATCTTCATGCCCCGAATTAAGAGACTGTATCAGAAACCTAGATATTCACTAAAAATAACTTATATTAATCTATCAACCCCTTCATAGCTATTACAAATAAAGCTGCTATGAATATAGATGAGGAAATGTCCTTGTGTTTTGGTGAGAAATCTTTTGGATGTATACCCAGAAGTGGTATGGCTGGGTCTTGAGGTAAAACTATTCCAAAATCTCTAAGATATTGTCAGACTAATTTCCATAGTGGTTGTACAAGTTTGCACTCCCACCAGCAATTGAGGAGTGTTCTTTTCTCCACAACCTCGCCAGCATGTGCTGTCATTTGAGTTTTTGATCTTAGCCATTCTGAGAGGTGTGAGATGGAATCTCAGAGTCATCTTGAGTTGCATTTCTCTGATGATTAAGGATGTTGAGCATTTCTTCAAGTGTCTCTCTGCCATTAGGGATTCCTCCTGTGTGAAGTCTCTGTTTAGCTCTGCTCCCCATTTTTTGAAGGAATGTCAGAGTCATCTTGAGTTGCATTTCTCTGATGATTAAGGATGTTGAGTTTCTTCAAGTGTCTCTTGGCCATTAGATATTCCTCTTTTGTGAATTCTCAATTTAGCTCTCTACCCCATTTTTTGATTGGATTATTTGGTTTCTTGGTGTTTAATATCTTGAGTTCCTTGTAAATTATGGATATTAGCCCTCTGTTAGATGCGTGGTTGGTAAAGATCTTTTTCCAATCTGTAGGCTGTAATTGTGTTCTAATGACAGTGTCCTTTGCCTTACAGAAGCTTGTCAGTTTCATGAGACCCCATTTATTGACTGTTTGTCTTAGAGCCTGAGCTATTGGTGTTCTGTTCAGGAAATTGTGACGTGTGCCAATGAGTTTGAGGCTTTTCCACTTTGTCTTCTATTAGATTTTGTGTGTTGGGCTTTAGTGTATAATTTATTTTAGGAAGTAATGTCAAAGAATAGGAAGTACTCTTAAAAGAATTAACTATGAACAAATCATGCCCATGTGTGTTAACAATTGTTTCATACCCATAATTAGTTGGAACTCAATACTATAATCCTTCACCAAGGCCCTAGGGATGGAATAAAAAGTCAAAAATTACTGATTTGATTGTGTCTGGCAATCTGTCCAAAGCACGTAATTTTCATGGATCAGAAAATTCCCAGAGATTTTAACTAAATAGAACTTTCAGAACATCTAAGTTGGTTCTTATAGCCATCCCATATAGCACTACTCCACAAGTCTCAGGACAGAAAGTGACATATAGGGACTGCACTGAAGTTATACCTATGATCAGCTGATGGCCACAGTTATAGTTGATGTGAACAATGTGCCAAAGGACATGGGAGGTATAGCATAAAAGCTTCCATAGAGAGTGGTATTAATCACTGATACTTGAGATTGACATGTTTGAAAAAATTGCATACATAGTATGGACAGAATTACCCTAATGCCTTACACTTACCAAGCCTCACACTTCCCTATTTTGGATATAATTGTGATGAAAATATTTCCCTTTGTTACCTTAGTGTTTAAAAGGTTGTTGGGTATAGAGAGATTTAATACCAATAACTCACTGCATTGTAGAACTTGATTACTTAGAACATTTTATTTCTAAATATAAATATCTGGAGAAATTTCCAGACATTATGGGGATAAACCAATCTGAACTTACAAATTGATAGACCTCATCTTAGATAGACAGGGTCTGATAGGAACCAAGAATCAGTAGCTTCATAAACTCTCTAGAAGATCCTCATACAAGTAAAGCTAGGTTTGTTATCTGATCTTGTTTCTGAACATCCTCCTACAGGTGTGTGATACTGAAAGGAAATAAAAAATCCTTTGGGGACTCAGGCACCTTCTGGATCCTGCAAGTATTCTCCAGTGTGTCAGAGATTTGGGCTGGAATTTCCTTTATCTACTTTTTATGCTGATGAGCACATGTTCATTTATCCATATGCAGTATCTATGCCAAAGTCCTTAATGCATCTATCCTCCAACGGAATGAACATAAACTGTGTTTTCTTCTGTTGAGAAGCAAAAGAAGAAAAGTATATCTATATTCTAGGAAAATCTCAATGAGTCACTGTTTTCTATAGCCTCCTTCTCTTGATAACTGGTGAAAATTTCACTTGTTTCCAGATAACATGGAAGAGAGGGGCATACACCTCTTGACTTGTCTATCATATGTGACAATGTTCATAAAACATTGTATTGCTAATGGCTATTGAGTTAGGCTGTTTTAGCAGGCTTACCATTCCATAAGAATTCTGCTATGTTCTAAGTCCCTGGAGAGGGATAAATGGCAGGAAACTGATAGCCAAACCTGAATGACTAAGTTCTTTATCTGAAAAGATCTGCCAATAACCCTCTGCATTTTGAAGACCTTGAAATGAGTGCAGCACCATTCTACACTTTATTTCTAAGATATGTAACCATGGAAAGAAGACCTAGATACTCCATGTCCACATAACTGATCCAGGGAGTGTGAGATAGTAAATATATGTTAACAAGCTAGTATGTAGATGATATGGTATATATGAATAAAAAGGAAATTAATGGACTTTACATAGTCATCCCTGTTATCTCTGACTTTAAAGTCTGTGGGTTTCAATGTCAGAGTCTATGTTTGATATGGATTAAGTAGTTTAACAAGTTTCCTGTAATGATATGGACCTAACAATTCAATTTTAACATCCTGAGGTAGATTTCAGTGTTTTGGAGTTTGAGGGGAGAGTGTTGAGCCTTAGTTGCAAAGCTGCTTTCACAGAGATGTCATGTAGTGCCAACATAGTGGCCATGCATTGCAAACTACTGCAAGTTACAACTACAAGAGATAAGAAAGAACACAGTCACAGGGTGACTGCATATAGCTTGTGATGTTCACTTCCCAAGGTTGATATTATCATTTTAGTTTTATGTAGAGACAAAGTCTTGATAAGTTGCATAGGTTGTACTTGAACTAGCAACACTTCTGTCTCAGTCTCCCAAATAACCAGGATCATAACCTTCAGCCACTCATGTTGGCTCACCAAAGTTGACTTATTGTAAAGCTTGGGTACTTCTCTTCAAATGATTAGACATCTACATTCTAAAACGCCACCTTTTTCTTCCATTACCAACCTCCACTCCATAAGCCCTGGGTTTTCTTTGAAATTAAAATTTGAAGCATATTATATCTTTTACATATATAAGGAATATAATAAAATGATGAAATAGCCACTGCTCTCGTTGATAAAAATTAAATGTTAATCCTCAACAGTTTACAGAGCAGTAGAGATCTGCGTCCACAATGCAACTTGTATGCAACTCTGATTCTCTATTCTGTTATCAGTGAAAGGACTGTGACTGTATCCTAGTCTCTGACCTAGAAGCCAGCAGCTGGAAACCAGCTTGCAAATTTTCTTCCTTGTGGGGCTTGCTTTCTGTTGAGATTCATGGTGCCCAGCAAGTACCCTCTGTGCTTCGACCATGTTAGTGTGATGATAATGTGGTTAGAAAAATAAGCATCATAACTGCTTTTAAATGCTCAAATAGAGTGATGTGGACTGAGATTTAAAGATAAAAAATTCTTCCATCCTAACTTGAATTACCAATTTAAAAACATCTTCTTAGACCTAGAACATTTTTTTAATTCCTAAACAACTTAAAACTTAACTGTGAGACTGTAACTATCTAGTCTTCAACCACATCAGAGCTCTGAGAAGGAATAAATACATCTGAATAAACAGGAAGTGCAGAGCCAGCAGCTTCCAAAACCAAACTGAGCCAGGTATAAAACTTTAAACTCGAGATAGATAGATAATAGAATATTATTATTAGTTGTCAAATACATATAGACTGGACATTGGGAATGTACATTATACCATATAGTTTTCATAATTGTTCTTATTGTTTTGTATTGTATTTATTGTTATAAGAAAAAGAGTCTTTTATTGGACTAAAATGGGGAGATGTTGGTGGGGAAAAGACACACCTTAATTAAAAAAATAAATAAAAATAAAAAATTCTTATTAGTTGTGAATTACTTAACACTAATGTTTTCAATCTTCATATTTTAAAAATTCATCACGTATTTTTGTAGTGTGTATGCATGATGTGTATATGTAGGATGCTTGACATGTCATGCATGTGGAGGGCACAGGACAACTTTGTAAAGTCAGTTTTCTCCTTCCATTGTTGCATGGGTTTCAAGGATTGAACTCAAGTTGCCAGTCTTGCACTGCAAGTGTCTTTATCTGCTGAGGCATCTTGCTGGCCCTTATCTTTATATTTCTGTGAGAAATAAAAGCCTTTGTCTATGATACTTGATCTGTACAAGTATTAAAAATTCTATACATATCTTTATTATTATGAAGTATATATAACCTTTTGCTGTTAAATGACAAACATATTTTAAAATTATATCACTGAGGTTGAAGGTGCTGGTTGTTGGATGAAGAATTTACAGTATGAGAGTAATGCGTGACTCAATATCTCAGCTTGACTTTAACAATGTGGAGCATCCCCACAATGTTATCCAAAGCAGTATTAAATACACATTACACACAACAGTAGTTCCTAATCTGGAATGTGGACACAATTAACTTAAAAACTCAAAATTAATTCTTGAAAAATAGTCAACTCAAGAGTCTTTTGTTCTCTGTAAATTTGAGGTAGGAACATCTATATTATTTTCAGTTCTGTTTGTTGTTATGATGTAAGATTTACAAGCTGTGAAACTTAGAGAAAGGCACATTCTGATTCTGTGTGAAGGGAATTTTTTTAAAACAGCTATTACAACTGTCCAGCATCAGTAAGAGTTGGATATGAAGTTCAAGTAGGAGTGGGTAGCAGTATTCAGACATATGCAAACATAAATACTTACTACCACTGGATCATAGAAACAATCTTAAATTGTTGCTTTCTGTATTTAGTATAGGCCAGATGTTGATTTGTGTAGTCAACTGAACCTTCCCTCCTATTTTCTGGAGCTACTCAGGATTCAAGCTCTGTAGGCAAAGGCAGAAGTGTGAATTCAAATTAGTTGTAATTCCCATCTCTATCTCTCTGTGTTTCTTGTTAATTAAATTTTAATTGACATGTGATAATTTTACAAGTTCATAGGATACAGTGTGACATTTCAGGATGTACATTCAATGTAAACGAGTCTCCATCACACCTAACACTGATCATTTCTTTGTGTTGGGAAAGTTCAAAGTCATCTTAACAGTTTTGAAATAGTATTTGCAATAATAATAACTCAATAATAATAATAATTGACAACCATAATTTTTCTGATGTGCAATAGCATATTGAAAATTATTTCTCCTAAGCTAGCATTTGCAGAAAAGTGGCTGGAAGTGAAAATTATATTAAATTTAGTGACTCAGATTTAGAAACATAAACACCAAACA
Source organism: Lophiomys imhausi (assembly GCA_907164525.1). Lineage (NCBI taxonomy): Eukaryota > Metazoa > Chordata > Mammalia > Rodentia > Muridae > Lophiomys > Lophiomys imhausi. The sequence goes on along the minus strand of CAJQZJ010024600.1, from coordinate 22,492 downwards.
TATAAAGATCCAAGGCCTTTTATCACATGTGTGGAATTTTCTTTCTTATTTTTAACTTTTGAGATTATAATGGAGTTACACTTCTTCTTTCCCTCTCCTCTATCTAAAGGTTAGAGTTCAACCCTCTCATACACCTCTTCATGCTCTCTTTCAAATTCATGGCCTCTTTTTTCATTAATTGTTGTTACATGTATATATGCATGTGTATACACATATATTCCCAAATATTACCTGTTCAGTGTGTAGAATGTTTCTTGTATATATGTTTTCAGGGCTAACCAGTTGTGTGTAGATGTGAGTGTGGAGATAATTGATGATAAAACTAAAAAGGGGATGAGAAGTGGAGCCACAGATCATAAAAAGAAGGGGAGAAAGGAGGACATCAAAGGCATATAGGGCTTTGAGTTGAGGACTGAGACCTGCTGGAGAGGGCAGAGAACAGCAGAAAGAGCAAGGGCTCAGGAACACAGAATCAATGTATGAAAATGTCACAGTAAAACATATTTGTGTACTAATTAACTAATTAGTAACAATAAAAATGAATCCTTCCTATTTATCTATCTTTGCCTGAATTTGTTGATAAATCTTTTTACATGTACCCTTCTGTATCCCTTTCCAGGTAATGGTAAATGACTTATGACTTTCTAATTTATTGAGACTGGTAACTGAGAATGAGAGCTGTTTCTTTCTTTTTTCTCCATGTCATGTATCAAATTATCCACCAGATGCTGCAAATCACAGACTTTCATTTTTGTAGCTGAATGTGTCAGCATTGTGTGTGTGTGTGTGTGTGTGTGTGTGTGTGTGTGTGTGTGTGTATGTGTGTATGGATGCATCTGGGCTGCTTTCTTCTGTTGCTTACTGAGACTATTTTAGTAATACATAGATGAGTGTGAACATTTTTTTGAGCTTTTGATTACTGTTACTTCAGGTACGTATCCTGTTTGCACAATTATGTAGCAGTTCTGTTTCCAGATCTCTGACCCATAATGACTGTGCTAATTGATACTCCACCATCAAGTTATTAGGCTGCCCTTTCTCTATTTCCTCACTAGCATTTGCTATTTTTGTCTTTTTCATAATAGCCATTCTGCATCTCATTACAATTTTGACTTTCTTTTCTCTGGTGACTAGTGGTGTTGACCAATTTTCCAAATACTTATTGGCTTTTTTGTTATTATTAATTTCTTTTCAGACAATTTTGTACATGTTCAAAATTCTCAATCTCATTCACCCTACTTCCCTGTCTATCCCCTCCTTGAAAATCTTTCTTTTTTGTTCATATTTTTTCTATGACCTATGAAGATTAGTTAGGGCCATCTGTGTGACCACAGGATTAGAGTTATTTGTTAGATCTGGATAGATCTCTCTATCTTCATTTGAGAAATGATTTTCAGGCCATTTATCATTTTATTTCTTTTAATGATTTATTTATTTAATCTAAATATTTTCCATAAAATCTATTTTATCATGGAATTTCCTTTTCCTCAACTCCTCCCAGATTCTTCCTATACCTCTACCCAACTTTATGTGTTTTTCTCTTCCTGTCTCTCAAAACAATTAATTGAAAACAAAAAAAGGTGAAAAATAAAAAAAAAACTAGTAAGGTAATGTTTTAGAAGCAAAACAAAATGAAACAAAAATTCACACACACACATCACAGTCTTTGTGCTGTCCTGAGGTGTAGTTGTTATACCCAATAACACTCCACTGGGGAAAAAAATTGAGTTTCTCTTTGCCATCAGGTAGCAATTGCAAATAGCTTCTTGGTTACAGGTCAGTATTGCAAGTCGACTTCACCTTTTCAGTGCTGAGACCCTATGTAGCTTGAACTTGTATGTGCTGTCACAGTCTCTGTGAGTTTATACATGCATCAGTCCTGTTGTGTCTGGAAGACACTGCTTCATTAGCATCATCTATCACCTCTGGCTTACAATATTTCCACCTCTTTTTCTGCATAAATACCTGAGTCTTGAGGGGAGGGGCTTGGTGATGACATTACACTTAGAACTGAGTGGTCCAAAGTCTTTCATTCTCTTCACATTATCTAGTTGTGAGTCTAGTTTCTTTGATAAATTCTCATGTAATACAAGAAGTATCTCTGATGAAGAATGAGTGAGGTACTGATCTATGGGTATAGGAATATGTAAGAGTCATTTTATTGCTATGTTCATCTAGCAGAATAATAGTAGTAAGTTTTCTTTTAGACCCATGATCTATCTTGTTTCAGTTTCTTAACCACTTTAGCAGCATCAGATACGAATACCATGGCATAGAATAGACATTAAAACCAATTTTAAAAGGTGGTTGATGACTCTCATAACATTTGTGTCACTATACCACCAGTAGGTCTTCTAGGCAGTTTCCATTGTAGGTCTCAGGGTTAATAGTTGTGTTATATTAATATTTTGGGGGGAATTTATATTATTTGAGTACCTTAAATAAATATTTTGAATATTAATTTCTTGTCTGTTGAAGAGTTTTTAAACATCATTTCCCATCTGAGGGTTGTCTCATCACTGTCTTGAAGGTTTCATGTTCTGTACATATTTTTAGTTGAAGATAAGATCCTATTTGCAAATTTTGCTTTTGTGGTCTGAACTGTTGAGATAATATTCAAAAATATTTGCCCTAAAATATGTTCTTAAACATTTCACCTATACTTTCTTTTAGTGATTCTATGGTTTCAGGTCATATAGTTAACTTTTTTTTCCATTCTGAGTTGTTTTTAATGGCATTCGAGGGTGCTTAGTTTCATACTTCTAAGTATGGATATCTAACTTCCCAGCACCATTTATTGACAAAATTTTATCCAGTGCATGTTCTTACTATCTTTGACTAAAAGCACTTTGCATTCATGAATTTGTTTCTGGATTCTGCCTTCTGTTTGATTGGTTCATAATGTCATTTTTCATGCTACTACTTTGCTGTTTTGGTTATTATAACTTTGTAGGATATTTTGTGTCAGTTAATAATATCTCATGTTTCATTTTCTTTTTGAAGGTTTACTTGGGATCTTTATGGTTCTATACAAATTTTGTTTTAATTTGCTAGCTCCATAAAGAATGCCATAGCTTGATCAATGTTGCAATAGATCTATCAATCTCTCTGATTAGCAAAGGCATTTGAAATATTTTTCAAGGGGATCCAGGATGGCGGCGGCCAGCGCGGACGTATTTTGATTTCAGGGTCAACAGTCACAAGGCAGCAAGTGTTGCAGGACGCTGTACAAAGGGCACAACCCCTTATAAATCTCACCCAGCTACACAGGGACCACAGAAGATCCCTGGGCAGGATGCCTCTTCCCACTCTCGGACACGCTAGGAAGCCTCTGGACCTGGGAATCGGGATAACCCATCCCTCACCAGGAGAGACCACCAGTAAGTTCCATCCTAATACCCAGCTGGCATATTCAGAACCCACGCAGAGATAATCCCTACACTGCTGGGCACTCCCAGGTCTCACACAGATGATCCAATAATCTGGCAAAAGTTTGCGACCCTTGGAAGTGAGCAGAGCTTCCCTGCAAAGTGCCTTCAGACTGCAGATCACAGTCTGTGACGTCACTGGCCAGTTTCCAAGCCGCGGGAGCGAAAGGCTACTGGAGCTGAAGTGCAGATTTACCCGCTACAGGAACCAACCCCGGGAAAACTGCAAGACATTTGAAACTGTCCTATATCAGACTTCTGTACTAGTACAGGCCCTTCCGGCTGGGAACCAGAGCTTACCTGTACACAGCTGCACCACCTGGATTAGTTAGCCTCCACCCGGGAGGCGGGGCTGAATGACTCACCTTATAGGGGTGGAGTAAGGCAACTTGAATCCTACACCAAAGCGCCCCCTTTAGACCCAAGTCCAGAAGACAGCAAAAAAAAAAAAAAAAAATCCACATGGCCAGAGGCCCCAGACCAAAAAAAAAAATACAAAAAAAACAGAGTGAAATGTCTCCAACAAAAGAAAGCAACGCTATTCCGTTCAACCCGAACCAACTCACCACAACTGAAACACATGAAAACGATGACAATCCTACATTTTGGAAAGTCATAGAGTCCCTTCAAGAAGAATTTAAAACTATGAAGGAATTCAAAGAAGCCACAATTTTACAAGTCAAAACAACAAATAACACCATTAAAGAGCTCCACGCCAAGGTGACCCAGCTTGAACAGGAAAAGGATAAAGCAATGAAAGATCTCCAGACAAAAACAATCAAACTGGAGAAGGAAATGTACAAAACGAACACTACCATTCAAGACATGAAAATAGAAATGGAAACAATAAAGAAAACACAGTCAGAGTTAAAAGAGAAAATGGAGAATCAAGAGAAGAGAACAGGAACTACGGATGTGAGTATGAAAAATAGGATGCAAGAGATGGAAGACAGTATCTCAGGCATGGAAGATTTGAGGGAAGAAATCAGTACAACATCCAAAGAAAATGAGAAAGCTAAAAAATTTCTCACCCACATCATCCAAGAAATCAAGGACTCAATGAAAAGACAGAACCTAAGAATTATAGGCATAGAGGAAAGAGAAGACTCCCGACTCCATGGTCCAGGAAATATCTTCAACAAAATCATAGAAGAAAACTTCCCAAACCTAAAGAAAGAGATGCCAGTAAAAATCCAAGAGGCTTACAGAACACCAAACAGATTAGATCAGAAAAGAAACTCCTCTCGCCACATAATAATAGAAACTCCAAATGTAGAGAACAAAGAAAGGATATTAAAAGCTGTAAGAGAAAAAGGCCAAGTCACATACAATGGCAGATCCATCAGAATCACACCTGACTTCTCCTCAGAAACTTTAAAAGCTAGAAGGGCCTGGATGGATGTCCTACAAGCCCTGAGAGAACAGAGGTGCCCAGCCAGGCTACTATACCCAGCAAAACTCTCTATCAACATAGAAGGAGAAAACATGATATTCCATGACATAATCAAGTTCAAACAATATCTCCTCACAAACCCAGCCCTATAGAAGATCCTAGAAGCAAAATTCCAACCCAGATAAGAAAACAGCACCTAAGAAAACAGAGGAAATAGAAACCTCCACAGCAACTAAACAAAAGAGAAACACAAGCCAGCCAGCTATACCAAAATAATGGGAAATAACAACCCCTGGTCACTAATATCCATCAACATCAATGGATTCAACTCGCCAATAAAAAGACACAGACTTACAGACCGGATCCATAAACAAGACCCATCTTTTTGCTGTATACAAGAAACACACCTCACTATTGGAGATAAATACTATCTCAGAGTAAAGGGCTGGGAAACGCTTTTCCAAGCGAATACACCCAGGAAACAAGCTAGAGTAGCCACACTAATATCAAACAAAATAGACTTCCAATTGAAGTTAATAAAAAAAGACAGAGAAGGGCATTACATACTCATTAAAGGAAATATCCACCAAGAGGTCATCTCAATATTGAACATCTATGCCCCAAATACAAAAGCACCTACATTTATAAAAGAAACACTTCTAAAACTTAAACCGCACATCGATCCAAACACTTTAAGACTTCAACACCCCACTCACAACTATGGACAGATCATCAAGACAGAAGCCAAACAGAGAAATAATGAGTTTAACAGAGATCATGAACCAATTGGCCTAACAGATATCTACAGAACGTTTCACCCAAACACAAAAGAATACACCTTCTTCTCAGCACCTCACGGAACCTTCTCCAAAATCGATCATATAGTTGGACACAAAGATAGCCTCAACAGATACAAGAAAATTGAAATAACCCCTTGTATCTTATCAGACCACCATGGAATAAAGCTGGACTTCAATAGGAAAAGAATCAGCAGAAAGTCTACACTCACATGGAAATTGAACAACTCTTTACTAGAGGACCACTGGGTCAGGGAAGAAATAAAGAAGGAAATCAAAGACTTCTTAAAATCCAACGAAAATGAAGACACAACATACCCAAACCTATGGGACACAATGAAAGCTGTGCTACGAGGAAAGTTCATAGCACTAAGTGCCTTCAAAAAGAAAATTGTGACAGCTCATATTAGCGAATTAACAGCTAAACTGGGTGAATTGGAAAAAAAAAAGAAGCAAACACTCCCAAGAGGAGCAGAAGGCAGGAGATCATCAAACTTAGGGCTGAAATCAACAACTTAGAAACAAAAAGAACTATACAAAGAATCAATGAAACCAAGAGTTGGTTCTTCGAGAAAATCAACAAAATAGACAGACCCTTAGCCAAATTAACTAAAAGACAGAGGGAGAAAACACAAATCAACAAAATCAGAAATGAAAAGGGAGAAATAACAACAGACATTGGGGAAATCCAGAGAATATTTGGATCCTACTTTAAAAATCTATACTCTACCAAATTTGAAAACTTAAGTGAAATGGACAATTTTCTTGATAGATTCCACCTACCGAAGCTAAATCAAGATTAGATAAACAGATTAAACAGTCCTATAACCCCTAAGGAAATAGAAACAGTCATTAAAAATCTCCCAACCAAAAAAAAGCTCAGGACCAGATGGCTTTAGTGCAGAATTCTACCGGATATTCAAAGAGGAGCTAACACCAATACTTTTCAAACTCTTTCACAAAATAGAATCTGAAAGAACATTGCCAAACTCATTCTATGAGGCTACAATCACCCTGTTTCCTAAACCACACAAAGACCCAACAAAGAAAGTGAACTTCAGACCAATCTCCCTCATGAACATAGATGCAAAAATACTTAATAAAATACTAGCAAACCGAATTCAAGAACATATCAAAAGTATCATACACCATGATCAAGTAGGCTTCATCCCAGGAATGCAGGGATGGTTCAATATAGGAAAGTCTATCAACTTCATTCACCATATAAACAAGATGAAAGAAAAAAACCACATGATAATCTCGCTAGATGCAGAAAAAGCATTTGACAAAATCCAACACCCCTTCATGCTAAAAGTTCTGGAGAGAACGGGCATACAAAGGCCATACCTAGAAATAATAAAGGCAATATTCAGCAGGCCAGTAGCCAACATCAAATTAAATGAAGAGAAACTTGAAGCTTTTCCTCTAAACACAGGGACAAGTAAAAGATGACCACTTTCACCATATCTCTTCAATATAGTACTTGAAGTTCTCACTAGAGCAATAAGACAACTAAAGGACATCAAGGGGATAAACATTGGAAACCAAGAAGTCAAATTATCCCTTTTTGCAGATGATATGATAGTATACATAAGCGACCCCAAAAATTCCACCAGAGAACTCTTACAGCTGATAAACACCTTCAGCAAAGTGGCTGGATACAAAATTAATTAAAAAAAAATCAGAAGCCCTTATTTATACAACAAACAAATGGGCTGAGAAATAAATAAGGGAAACAACCCCCTTCACAATAGCCACAAACAACATAAAATACCTGGGGGTAACTCTATCCAAGCAAGTAAAGGACCAGTACAACAAGAACTTCAAGCCCTTGAAGAAAGAAATGGAAGAGGCCTTTAGAAGATGGAAAGATCTCCCATGCTCATGGATAGGTAGGATCAACATAATAAAAATGTCTATCCTACCAAAAGCAATATATAGATTCAATGCAATTCCTATCAAAATACCAACACAATTTTTTATAGACTTGGAAAGAGCTATTCTCAATTTCATATGGAACAACAAAAAGCCCAGAATAGTTAAATCAATCCTGTACAATAAGAAAAAGTATCTGGAGGTAATACCATCCCAGATTTCAAGCTGTACTACACAGAAATAGTTGTAAAAATAGCATGGTATTGGTATAGAAACAGACCAGTAGATCAATGGAATCGAATTGAAGATCCAGAAATAGACCCACACACTTATGGCCACCTAATTTTTGACAAAGAAGCCAAAACGGCACAATGGAAGAAGGACAGCATCTTCAACAAATGGTGCTGGTCCAACTGGATGTCCATTTGTAAAAGAATGAAATTAGACCCATACTTATCACCTTGTACAAAACTTAAGTCCAAGTGGATCAAAGACCATAACATAAGGCCGGTCACACTAAATCTACTAGAAGAAAAAGTTGGAGAAACCCTCGAACTAATTGGCACAGGCGACAACTTCCTGAACAGAACACCAACAGCTCAGGACTTGAGATCAACAATCAATAAATGGGACCTCATGAAACTGAAAAGCTTCTGTAAGGCAAAAGACACTGTCATTCGAACAAAACGGCAGCCTACAGACTGGGAGAAAATCTTCACCAACCCCACATCTGACAGAGGGCTAATATCCAAAATCTACAAAGAACTCAAGAAATTAAATGCCAAGAAACCAAATAATCCATCAAAAAATGGGGGACAGAGCTAAATAGAGACTTCACAAAGGAGGAATCCCTAATGGCTGAGAGACACTTGAAGAAATGCTCAACATCCTTAATCATCAGAGAAATGCAACTCAAGACGACTCTGAGATTACATCTCACACCTGTCAAAATGGCTAAGATCAAAAATTCAAATGACAGCACATGCTGGCGAGGGTGTGGAGAAAGGGGTACCCTACTCCATTGCTGGTGGGAATGCAGGCTTGTGCAACCACTATGGAGGTCAGTCTGGCGATATCTTAGAAAACTTGGAATAGCTCTGCCTCAGGACCCAGCCATACCACTTCTGGGTATACACCCAAATGCCTCTTCATGGAATCATAAGGAAGTTTCCTCATCTATTTTTATAGCAGCCTTATTTGTAATAGCCAGAAACTGGAAACGACCCAGATGTCCCTCAACCGAAGAATGGGTTAAAAAACTGTGGTACATCTACACAATGGAATATTATTCAGCTATCAGAGACAATGAAATTATGCAATTTGCAGCCAAATGGATGGAACTAGAAAAGCTCATCCTGAGTGAACTAACCCAGATTCAGAAGGATGCATATGGCATCTATTCACTTATAGTAGGATTTTAGCTATATAGTAGAAAGTATCGATACTACAACTAGCACACCAAGGGGAACTTGGGCATAGACTTCTTATTTTTAATTTTAATTTTTTATTTATTTTTATATATTAGTTATATTTTTTCTATTTTTTAGTCTTTTTTTATCTATTGTATGCTTATTGGTATGTTTGTTTATTAGTTCTCTCTCCCGGGCAATGAGACACTTTTCACTGATGGTACTGCTTCGTAGACCCCCAATGAATGAAAAGGCTCTTGGCCCTCATAACACCTCTCAACTGAGATGAGGGACTGTTATATAAGGACACCCCACCCCAGAGAAATGGGATGGAAGGGTTAGGAGGTAAAGAAAAAAAATGAAATGTGATGTTTTGGTCTTTTACTACTAATTGTCATAAACTGTTTAGGATAATTAAGAAATGCAAACTAATGGTTATGCAAGCTGGTCATTCTGTTAGGTACCATGACAGCCTCTTATAGTTACTTGCTAAGCTAATCAGAAATAAACCTGCTAAGAGACAAGCAACATCTGCTTACCCTAATATAAGAGATAGATAGGGCCACTTCAAAAACCTCAAGAGATCTGCAGAATATGACATTCAAAGATGTTTTCGTAACTTTAGATTTCTTATATCAAGACATATCAACTCCTGACAGCACCCCCTATTCTCCTCCAAGTAGAAGATGATCATCGAAGAACCTCCTGTGGGAGAAGATTGAATTAGTCGCAAGCCTATCTCTTGGTAGGAAAAGCCCCTTGCTCCAACTGTAGACAGAATGCTGTCCAAAAAGGACAAAACCTGGAAGCAGGTAAGTTGACAGCCTAGCTCTGCCAAGACAGGGTAAGTTAGTCCTTCATAACCCCTGCCGTACAATCAATGTCTGCCAGAGAAACGGGGCCAAATGACTGAAGATAGATGCTGTAATGTATGGACAGAAAATGGAAACTGTCCAGGCAGCCACTGGTATGTCATTTCTTAGTTTGGGAACCTGAAGGCCCTGTATTTCCTATAAAATCAGATATATTTATCCCTCTCAGGTCTCTGAGGTCATTGAAGAATAGATAGCTAGAGTCTCATAATTAAATTTTGAGTTGTTTAGGAGTCAAGAGAGTGTTATAGATCTAAAAAGATACTTTTAAAATTATGTTGCAAGTTAGTATGAATGTTGAGTCAGATATAGACCTTTAAACTCATGGAGATGGTTAGATAGTAGAATGTTAAAGTCAAGTACCAAATACATATGGACTGGACATTGGGAATGTATGCTAAGCCATATAACCCTCATAACTGTGGCCTAATTACCTCTGTTGTACTGTATTATATTTATTATTATAAGAGAAAGAGCCATTTGTTGGACTGAAAGGGGAAACTGTAGGGGGAAATAAGATATACCTTAAACTTAAAAGAAAAAAAAAAGGGAAGAGGATGGGGGGTTGAGGGTGGGAGGGTGGGAGTGGAGGGGGAATAGGGAGGGGACTGCGATTGAGATGTAACTTGAAGAAATAAAAAATAAAGAAAAAAAAGAGAAAAGGATGGGTTAATTTGCTCAACTTGAAGTATAAGGGAAATAACTCATTTTTTTGCGTGTGATTTTAGATGAGGTCAGTGTTTTGTTTTGTTTTTCAGACAGACAGGTTTTGCAAGAAAGCACTAAAGTAAAATGTTTCTAAGATTATTTTGGTTTCTGTTAAATAGGAAGTTATAAGGTGAGATTTGCCAAAGTGCTTGGAATGAAGGATGCTTAGAAGACATGTTCCCCTTTTCAGCTAGACAATTTATAATTTGAGATGGTTACATCAGCACTAAATATAAAACATTGACTAAAATATGAAGATTCAAATAACAAAAATGTAAATTAGATTCTTGTCTGTGTCCATTTCAATTTTTGGTTTATTTAGCTAAAATATATCCTTAAGCCCATTATTGAATAGGAAAAAGCAAAATATTTGTTTTGTTTCAGAAATTAAATATTAAATATCATATTTTATGTAAAAAAGCAATATTTTTCAGTCTAAAAATAAAAGATATCTTCACAAAATTTTGCCTTGTTTTTAGTTTACATATAAATGAGTATAATTGCTATCCATGGTTTTGAATAATCTTTTCCTTGTTTGTTTTATATTATTATTAGCATGTGTACACATTTCTGATGAACAAGTGCTATTGGCCACTTGCCTAAGGAATGTGATTTCTCTGTCTATTTCCCATCTTTTAAGATCAAGGGTGTCTTTTGCTCAGCTATAGCAACATTGACTGGTAATGTCTCACAGCTGAGTCATGAATGCAAGAATCTCTGTAAGTAAAGGGCACAACCTTGCCAATAGTATGCTACCCACTCTGATCAGCCTGTGCCTAAAGACTTATCAGTGTAGGAGCACAGATTTTTAGGTTTCTGCTTCAACACAAGACAAATGTAATCTTTCCTGTTCCATACCTCCTTGGAGAAATCCGCATATTCCTCTGCTGCAATTTTAAAAATTTATTTATTACCTCAGGTTATATTTCCATCACAGTGTCCTCTTTCCACCCCTCCCAGTCCTGCCCTCCCACCCTCTCCCCCATATCCCTTCCATCCCACTCCTCTGGAGTGGAGTGTCCCTACATAACAGTCCCCTGCCCCAGTTCAGCAGTCATATGAGGGCCAAGAGCCTCCTCACACACTGGGGGCCTACAAGGCAGCACCACTAGGGAAAAGTGTCTCATTGACAGGAAAAATATTCTATGTTCATATTCCCTTTGGTGCATTGGTTGTAGTATAGTTATCCTGTACTATATGGCTAAAATTCGACTATAAGGGAATAGATGCATCCTTCTGAATCTGGGTTAGCTCACTCGACATCTTCCTTGTCTAATTCCACCTTCTTCAAATCTTTTGGATGTTGATCTTAGGCACAACCCTTTCCCCAGTGAACTTCATATGGCTAAATATATCAGAGTCTGTTTTCAGAGACACCGGACTGGCAAATTCTGTCAAGCTTGGTGAACATGACAAAGAGCAGGTGACCTATACACATCACTCAGCCCTTAGAGCATCCTCCTTGTAGATCTTACTTCTCAATAGAATTTGTGTTGGGGATATAGATCCTGGGGCAACAACTGCTGTGAAATGCTTTCTGAAACTGAAGCTACTTTCTGCAGAATTGATGTCCTGCTCCTTTGTGACATTGATGCCTACCAATGTTATTTTGATTGCTGTCATCTGTTTGATTCATTTGTGTTGTGATTCTGAACTCAGACATAGGAATGCATTTCCTTCATTTACTGGGACACCGAAAGACTATGAACACTAATACCTGGCAAGGTAATGGGAAAATCATTTAAGTTGCTTACCACAGCACTGGTATTTAATAAATGCTAACCAAATGTAAGCCCTATTTATAATAACATTGCTAAATGCATTTTAAAATTAATGTATTTTATTTAAATCCACATTGGCTGAATAGATTTTGAAAGTATATATATTGACATGAAAATACCAATGGAGATGTAACCTGAAGTAATAAATAAATATTAAAAAAAGAAAATACAACTGAAGGCAGAAATATGCATGTTATCCTCATCCATTTGATACCTGCAATTTTTAAAAATTGGTAGATAATCATTGCACATATTTTTCTTCCCTTAATTAGAAGTATGTATGTTCACAAGCTTCTCTATGTAATAGAAAAGTTATCAAAAATGAAAGATAGCTCTCTCAGTTTTGAGTATCATTCATCCTTTTATTCCATGTGGCACTGATGGATCAATAACTCTGTGCCCAACTTTGGGTTAAATGAGCTCATAAACATCATCACATTTATTTCTTACATACATACAATTCCAGTGTTACATGTGACTCTAGATAGTATTATTTAAATTATTCTATGTAATGGACTTAATACAGCAATGCACGTTTTGGTATAATTTTTTACAAATATAATGTGAGGAGACAGCATAATGTTTTGCATCAGTTTTCAGCAAACATTCTTCTGTGTGGAGTTCAGTCATAGGAATAATGGCAAGAGTGAGCTGTGAGAAGAGCACTTTAAATAATTCACTTGTGTAGAAATCCAGGCTATCACAAGAATTTGAAATGGATGGTTCAGGGTTGGGAACCATGGAGACCTTTAATGATATCAAACACTGTCAATTCATATGGGTTTCATTAGACTTTATGACCTTTGAATATTTTCTTCTACACTGAATAATATAAATAGAATGTTTACTATAACAAAATTTCTAACCAAAATGTGTTTCCACAAAGACATTGACACTAGCAGAACAGTAACAAAATAGTACTAACTATATATATGAACCCCCCCAAAGAATGCAGTATGGCAAGCCCCACTCAGCACTTGCCTTCTTTCTTTTCCTTGATAAGGCCATTGTTTTACATAGATAATGAGATGTTCCACATATCAGAGGAGCTAGCCTTTCCCCCAATATCAAGTTGAAAAAACAGGCTGTAATTACTCAAATGGTGATAAGAGCACATGCGTGCGTGCGTGCGTGCGTGCGTGCGTGCGTGCGTGCGTGCGTGTGTGTGTGTGTGTGTGTGTGTGTGTGTGTATACTCTGCTGTGGATTTTGCTTCTTTTTCTTTTCTTTTTGGCATTTTGGTGCTTAGAACCATAGAAGACACAGGGGAGTACGAAGATCACAGGCATGAGGAAGAACATGAAGCCTGAAGAGAATGTTGCCATCACAGCAAAACTGAAAGCCTAGCATCCCTTGAAGCATTGTGAAGTACATTGCTTTATTTTCTAAATCATTTGCTGACATAGTATTTGAGATTTTGGTTGATATTCACAAAGTGAACTATAGAATTTGCTAAAATTTTGATATTACATTTTATCTGTTGGCCAAAACTTAATTATAGTAAAATTAATGGAAAATGATTGCTGAAAGATATTGTAACGACCATTGATGGATAATCTACACCCCCTCCCTTGTGGTGATATCTGAAACATCAATGGATCATTTCCTACCAACTGTTTCTTTGAGAAACTGATCAGCACACCAGAACCTTTGGAAGTTTACTCTCCAAGTATCATGGGTGCTTACATGGGTAGAAGGTTCTCTACAGGGCAGGTCTTGGTTTACTGTGGGATAAAGAGTCAGTACTTAACATGCATTAGTTGTAGACATCATCACATTGTTTGCTGACTCCTGCTTTCTGTAGGGCAGTAGCCAAATTGTTGTGTGACAGCTACACACCCAGCTGTGAATTGAGCCCTCTCTCAGTGGACTTCTGCTTTCATTCTTCTTTCCTCAACTCAGGCTCCTGGGCTTGCAGAGAAAAATCTTGTTTCATGTATCTCATATGGGATAATGATATTGATGAATTTATAGATAAACTCCAGTTATAGAGATTAGAATCAAAGAATAACTATAAATTAATTTAGATAATTATTGGAAGAGTTGATTTGATTTCCTCCAATTAATTGTGGTTCAGATAGGACATCACTAACCTAAAGATAGCTCTGTCAAATAAAATTACAAAATCAATTTATAAAAATAAATAAATTGTTTGTAAATTACTATTACTGCAGTTGTGGGCACTAAGTCCATAGCCTTTTATACTATACAAGTGCATCTTAGGCATAATACCATCCTTTAAATTATTGAAAAATGTAATCAATATTGCATTTCCTTCTAAAAATATTTTACTTACAATCTAAAAGAACATCTGCATTTATGTTTTTGAGCTATATAATTATTTTTACTACAAAACTGAATTTATTTGAGTGTTCAACATAAAGGGTTTTTTTAATCTTGAAAGTTAATTTATAACATTGAAAATATTTTTCTTTCAATAGGATATTATACACTGAAACTGCAATGTAATTATTAATTTTATTTATTAATAAGTATAAACTGTAATATTAGGCCCGCAGAATGGCCGGAAGCTTACCAGAGCAATGGGCAGCCTGGCAGGATGTCAGCGGTCGGGTCTGACCCGTCTTAACTGGCCCTAATTTATCCTGGGGAAAGATCCCCAGACCAAGGGTGGCCTACACCCACCTGTAACCTAACCTCTGTTAAATAATAGAAGTTGTTGTATGATAAACACAAGATGAGGGGGGAAAGCCAAATTACGAGTTACATAATGATTTTTTATTACTATTTTAGTATCAAGACTCATATTCATCTGTGATGCTGCTGCTCTCCACCCGTGGCTTTAAATAATACAGGAATGTTGGTGGAAGACAGGAGATTTCCTTAAAGCCAGTAGGAAATTTAAACAATTAACTCTTCATTTTAATTCTCAATGTTAGTTCAAAGTCAAATCGTACCCACATGGTAAAGTTTGGCATCTTTTAAAAGGTTTCTTGGCATTGCTCTTTTTGTTAAGGTAAGGCTTATGGCAGGTTTGGTTGGGCTTACTATCTTAATCAAAAGTAAAAAAGAAGACATAAAACCACATTTTTCTATCCAGTGTAAAGACTGATATGATAGTTCAGTTTGTCTGTGAAAAAGGGAACCATGCAAGAAATGCTTCTTGAACCTTTAAATGAAAGACTTGCTGGCACAAATATGGCTTTTATTGAAGAAACCCTTTCCTCCTAGCCTATATTCAGGTGGACATTTCATCTGGGATGCACCATTCTCTCTCTCATCCCCTCTCATTCTCTTCCTTCCTCTTCCCTCCTTACTTTCTATTCTTTTCTCTTTCTCTCACCCTTTTCCCTCTGTTCTTCTTTCTATTCAGTGACAAATATTAATTCTTTCTATTTAATCAACAAAATACTATATATTATAAAATATTTATTTTTCTTTGTAAAATGTTTGATCAAGTTAATTGACAAATCCACCACCTCGACAACTACTCACTGTGTTTTTGTTTTTGTTTTTTTTGTAGCAAGAATGTTTAGAATGACTCTTTGATTCACCATGAAATATGTAGTGCCAACTGTGGGCATGTAGTTCAATATGCCACCAACACTAATTCCTTTAGACTCCATCCTTTGACCAACATCTTCTCTCATCTATTTTTCTCCTTTCTCTTCTGACTTCATAATGAACTTTCTACCTTCTGTTTCTATGATGCCACCATTGTTTGATTCCACATATAAGCGGTATCATTCATATGTATTTGTGAATGGTTTATTTTACATATGGTAATGCCACCAAGTTAATTCATGTTATTAAAAATGACAGAATTTCCTTTTAATGATTCCTAATATTTCATTTTATGTATGTACTGCATATTCTTCACCCATGAATTCCTTAGTGGACATTTATACCAATACTAAATCTTGGCTATTCTAAGTAATGTAATGGCTAGGAGAGTTCACATAGCTCTTTGAGATCTTGATTCTTATTTCTTTGGCAGTGTTTCCAGAAATAGGACTGCTGGGTCACCTGGCAGCTTTATATTTGATGGTTTTGAAGAACTATCGGGTTGTTTTTCATAATTGCTATAACAATTTTCATTCCCACCCACACTGCTCAAGGGTTCCTCTTGCTTTGGATCCTCATCAACACATACTGGTTTTCATTCTTTTTTTTTTTTCTTTATTTTTTATTTCTTCAAGTTACATCTCAATCGCAGTCCCCTCCCTATTCCCCCCTCCACTCCCATCCTCCCACCCTCAACCCCCCATCCTCTTCCCTTTTTTTTTTAAGTTTAAGGTATATCTTATTTCCCCCTACAGTTTCCCCTTTCAGTCCAACAAATGGCTCTTTCTCTTATAATAATAAATAAAATACAAAACAACAGAGGTAATTAGGCCATAGTTGTGAGGGTTATATGGCTTAGCATACATTTCCAATGTCCAGTCCATATGTATTTGGCACCTGACTTTAACATTCTACTATATAACCATCTCCATGAGTTTAAAGTTCTATATCTAACTCAACATTCATACTAACTTGCAACACAATTTTAAAAGCATCTTCTTAGGTCTATAACACTCTCTTGACTCCTAAACAACTCAAAATTTAATTATGAGACTCTAGCTATCTGTTCTTCAACCACCTCAGAGACCTGAGAGGGATAGATATATCTGATTTTATAGGAAGTACAGGGCCTACAGCTTCCAAAACTAAGAAATGACATACCAGTGGCTGCCTGGACAGTTCCCATTTTCTCTCCATACATTACAGCATCAATCTTCAGTCATTTGGCCCCGTTTCTCTGACAAACATTGATTGTAGAGCAGGGGTTATGAAGGACTTGCCTACCCTGTCTTGGCAGAGCTAGGCTGTCGACTTACCTGCTTCCAAGTTTTGTCCTTTTTGGACAGCATTCTGTCTACAGTTGGAGCAAGGGGCTTTTCCTACAAAGATATAGGCTTGCGACTAATTCAATCAACTCCCACAGGAGGTTCTTCGATGCTCATCTTCTACTTGGAGGAGAATAGGGGGTGCTGTCAGGAGTTGATATGTCTCGATATAACAAATCTAAAGTTACGAAAACATCTTTGAATACCATATTCTGCAGATCTCTTGAGGTTTTTAATAGCAGGCATTTTGATAGGTGTAAAGTGAGACCTTATTGTAGTTTTAATTTACATTTCTCTGATGATCAGTTATTTATAAGTTGAATTCATATACATGTGAGCATGCATATATTTTCTCTTGTGAAATATCTCTTAGTTCCTATGACCATTTTTATATAAAGCCATATACTGACTCTTGAATTATCTACATTTTTCATTCATGTTAGGTATTAAACTCTTCTACTTTCACTAAATTTGGCTAAATAAAAACTAGTCTATATAATTCATCTCTTTGTAAAATGATTTCTTAGTTTCACTGACACTTAATTTTTTATAATCTCTCTTTAATGTGTTTCTCACTTGTACTATTTAGTCATCTTTTCAAGCTTATTGGAAAATAAAATTAGGCTATTAATTTAGTTCTTTCTTTTTTCTTTTAGTTTTTTACAGTATTAATTATTTCATTTTCTGAGATTATAAATACATACTTTCCCTTTCCCTTTCCTCCTTCCAAACCCTCCAATATACACTTCACAATCTATTTAAAATTCTTGACTTACGTTTTTACTAATTCTTATTAGATGTATCTATATCTATCTGTCTATCTATCTATCTATCTATCTATCTATCTATCTATCTATCTATGTTCCAAAATACATAGATATAGACCATTCAGTTTGTATAATGTTATGTGTTTGTATGATTCCAGGGTTGACCTGTTAGTATTGGTTAACAATCGGTGTGCTCTTTAGTGGAAAAGACTATTAGTCACATGTCACATTTGTTTTTTTTTTCACTTTATTGCTTTTTCCTAACAATAAATAAAAAATTAATAAGAACAATTATGAAAATTAGGTGATATAGCATAATTCACAATGTCCAGTCAATATGTATTTGGAACCTAATAATAATTCTATTATCTATCCATCACGATGAGTTTAAAGTTCTATACCTAACTTAGTTTCCATCCTAACTTGCATTACCAACTTAAAAACATCTTGTTAGACCTAGAACATCCTTTTCATTCCTAAGCAACTTAAAATTTAACTGTGAGACTATAACTGTCTAGTCTTTAACCACTTCAGAGACCTGAGAAAGATAAATATATTTAAATATACAGAAAGTGTAGAGCAAGCAGCTCCCTAAACTAAGAAATGACAGATATCTGGCTGCCTAGGCAGTCCCTAATTACTTTCTATAATGTTGGAGTTTCTATCTTCAGCCTTTTGGCCCAGTATCTCTTTCAGACATTAATTGTAAAGTAAGAATCACACTCCACATTAGTTGCTTTTATTTCTTAGAGTATGGCTGAAGATTCTTGGGCTTTCATTCACCATCACTGGCTTGTCCAATGTTGCTATCCTTGTTTAGCTCATGTTTAGACAATCATGTTGGTGAAAGTTTATGTGTATAGTTCTGATATTCCTAGGAGAAAAAAACCTCAAACAACCCCCCTCCCCGATTCTCTGGATCTTACGGTCTTTGTGCCTCCTCTTCTGCAATAATTCCCATCTTAGTCATGGGAGTTGTATTGAAAATATATCCATCGGGACTGGAATTCACAACTCTGCATTTTGATTGGTTGTGATTTTCTGTGTTGGTCTATGTCTTTTGTAAAGAGAAGCTTCCTTAGTTACAAAGAACTCTATTCATTTTTCCAGATAGTTTGTTGTTGGTGTATGTATCCTGCTAATTTCTTTTTTTTTTTTTTTTTTTTTTATAAATACTTTATTTTTTTTTCTTCAAGTTACATCTCAGTAACAAACCCCTCCCTATTCCCCCTTCCTAACCCGCCCTTCCACCCTCTTCCCTCCAGAGGTTTCCCCTTTCAGTCCAACAGCTGGTTCCTTCTCTTATAACAGTAAGTATTATACAGAACAATAGATATAAATATGCCACATTTATGAGATTAAATTGGCCCAGTATACCTTCCCAATGTTCAGTTTATACCTATTTGGCCCCTGACTTTAACATTCTACTATCTACCCAACTCCATGAGTTTAAAGGTCTATATGTGACTCAACATTCATACTATCTTGTAACACACTTTTAAGAGTATCTTCTTAGATCTATAACACCCTCTTGATTCCTAAATAGTTCAAAATTTAACTATAAGATTCTATCTGTCTATTCTTCAACCACCTCAGAGACCTGAGAGGGATAAATATATTTGCTTATATAGGAAGTGCAGAGCCTGCAGCTTCCAAAACTAAGAAAGAACATACCAGTAGCTGCCTGGACAGTTCCCATTTTCTCTCCATACATTCCAGCATCAATCTTCAGCCTTTGGGTCCTGTTTCTCTGACAGACATTTGTTGTAGAGCAGGGATTATGAAGGACTTACCTACCCTGTCTTGGCAGAGTTAGGCTGTCGACTTCCCTGCTACCAAGTTTTGTCCTTTTTGGACAGCAGTCTGTCTGCAGTTGGTGCAAGGGGTTTTTTCATGCCAAGAGAAAGGCTTGCCATTAATTCAACCATCTTACAGTGGAGGTTCTTCGATGCTTATCTTCTACTTGGAGTAGAATAGGGGGTGCTGTCAGGCGCTGATATGTCTCGATATCAAAAAAAAATCTTGATTTAAGATAACATCTTTGAATGCCATATTCTGCAGATCTCTAGGGGTTTTTGAAGATGCCCTAACCCTCTCTTGTATTTAGATAAGCAAATGTTGCTTGTCTCTTAGCAACTTGATTACTGGGTAGTTTAGAGAATATCTGTGATAGACTGTCATAGTAGCTAACAAAGAGACATGTTTGCATGACAAGGAGTATGTTTTAACTATCCTAGACCGTTTTAGATGGTTGGTATCAAGCGGTCAGAGCTTCACATTTTATTTTTAAGTATCTCTAGGTATGATACCATTGGGAAGCATTATCTTTAAATTTGTATCAATATACAAAGATCTATTCAATTGTGGTTAAATATACTCTTAATTATGTATCAATATACAAAGATCAATGCCTATGTAGCCCAATATAATCTTAATATTACGTCCATATGCAAGGGTCAATACCATTGTGGCCAACTATAATCTTAATTTTGTATCAATATACAAAGATCAATACCGATGTAATCCAATACAATCTTATTTTTGCACAATAAACAATGGTCAATACCACTTTAGCCAAATAACCTACTAATTTTGTATCAATATACAAAGGTATAAGGGCATATTCAATAATCTGCCCCTTCTTCATGGACCTTCCTGTGCTATGACTATATCTCATTTTTCTCAAGCCCATGCACTCCTACATAGGAGAGGAAGAAGGATACAGAGAAGGAAAAGTAGGAATTCCCTGGGGCTAATCTCCAAAACCCATTAAGACAGGATCATTTATCAGCTTGTAGTCTCTTCCCCTACATAACAGAGTTTTCAGTTAACCTTCAAATAACCAAAAAGAAGGGCGGAGAAACACCCTCCCCCACCCTCTGGGCATGGGACGTCGCTCTCTTAAAGTGACTTCCTGCTGATTTGGGTCGTAGTAGACCTGTTTGGGGCCCCAACCCAAATGGGAAAAATGATTAAAAATGTTAGTACAATCCTTTTATGTTCAGTCCTTCTGTTCTCAGCTGTTTAGATGACCTAAGGGGTTTGTAGGCAGAAGCTGATCTTGCAGGCTTCACTGAGGTTCCGGCTGGGGCATTGTGTAGAGCTGAACGGTCCCAGCGACACTGGATTGCAGTGGTGGTTGCAGGCCCCCGATGGAGACAGCTATTGAGGAAGTCTGCCAGGCAGAATCAACTGGGTCACTCATCCTCCTTGGTGCCTAATTCTGCTCTCTGCTGAGGATTCCGCTGTCCGCCGTCCCCAGGCTCCCCTAATGGACACTTCGATTCTCCTGGAACGATAAGAACAGAGCCCTGCCCCAATCCCAACCCTAGGACAATTGCCCCCTTTTTTTTTTTTTTCGGGGGGGACATGGGGGGGGCTAGGTAGTACTTCTCCTGAAGCAAATTTGGCCTTCTGACAACATACAAAGCGTTATCTTTCAATCCGGGTTAAAGAAGAAATCATTCTGTCACCTTGGAGCTAAACCAGCTCTAGTGTATATATTTTGAGATCCCAAAGGACAATCTGCCTGCATCGAGAAGGCCTTTTGTAAGTAGCCTCCAAACCTAGGTCCCTCCAAATCCCATGTGTGTGTCTCTGAACTCTAATTATTGGGAACAGGAACCTGTGTTTCTCATCTGAAGGGATCAAAGATGTGTTCCACCACTCCTGGATCGAAGTCTTTCTCTATTTAGAGTTTGCCCTGCATCAGGCTGACCCTGAGCTCCGGGATCTGCCTGTTTCTGTCTCCAGTGTGTTGGGAGCTGGGATCAAGGGTGTACTCATCTTGAATGGTGGGACCAAGAGTATGCACCCTCACGACCCCGCTCCGTATGACTCCAGAGTACATAAGACCACCAACTCTAAAGGTGCCCCCCCCCCCCCCAAGCCCCCCCCCAACACACCCCCCCCCCCCCCCCCCCCCCCCCGTTTCCGCTGAAGTCAAAGGCATGGGCCAATACCACAATTCTCTTGAATTTTACCTTAGCTCCACGACTTCTCTACACCTGGAGGTCTGCAAATCCAGGCCAAATGGCTGTATCCTCTGTTCCATTCACAGTGTTTCAGCCCTGCCCCCTGCCCTTTTTTTTTCTTTTCTTTTTTTTTTTTTTTTTTAGTTGATAAATTTATTTGTTTGTTGTTTCAGGTTACATCCTTATCATATTGTCCTCTTTCCCCACTTCCTAGCCCCACCCTCCCATGCTCTACCCCCTGACCCTTCCGTCTTGTTCCTCTGGGGTGGAGTGTCCCTGCCTAACAGTCTCTCACCACAGATCAGGAGTCATATGAGGGCCAAGCGCCTCTTCATTCACCGGGGGCCTAAGAGGCAGTACTGCCAGTGACTGGTGTCTCATTGCTACTGGGGGAATACTAAAAAAAAAGACCAACAAACACACAAACCCACAAAAACAAAGAATATCAACAAAAAAAGATAGGAAAGAGAGAAGGGAAAAGGAAAGAGAAAAAAAGAAAAAAGGAAGGAAAAATAAAAAGATAAAAAAAAAAAATTATGTCCTTGTTCCTTTTGATGTGTTGGTTGTAGTACAGATATCCTGTACGATATAGTTAAAATCCTACTATAAGTGAATAGATGCCATGTGCATCCTTCTGAG
>CAJQZJ010024597.1:0-10157 GCA_907164525.1 Lophiomys imhausi | reverse complement strand
GAAGGTTAAAGTCAGGGGCCAAATATGTATGAACTGGACATTGGGAATGTATACTAGGCCATTTAACTCTCATAAATGTGGTATATTTATTTCTGTTGTTTTGTATAGTATTTACTGTTATAAGAGAAGGAACCATTTGTTGGACTGAAAGGGGAAGCTGGGGGGGGGGAAGAGGGTGGAAGGGTAGGACAGGAAGGGGGAATAGGGAAGGGTTTGTGACTACGATGTAACTTGAAGAAAAAAAATAAAGTATTTAATTAAAAAAAAGATAAGATAACTTGTGGACAAAAGCTGAAACCTAAATCAAATATAATAATAATAATAATAATAATAATAATAATAATAATAATAATAATAATGCATGAGGGAAAAGCAAAGCTGGTTATGCCTATCCATCTTCACTTCTTACAAGTGAGTGAATATACCTTGTTACCTGTTCACACAACCCTTAACTAGTAACAAAACTAACTTATTAAGCTTTCCAACACTAACTAAAGGCCTTGTTCTTCTTAAGGATCGTCAAGGCACTAAGCTCAGATTGGGGATTCTAAAAAGCATCTATCTAGCCTATAGCTACTAAGTTCTCAGATGAGAGGATATTGGATCAATCAGGCCCTGTAGTGTAATCCAATTCAATTTATAATATGTATTCATTCAGTTGGTTCTATTCTTGCATATAACTCCAGATAATCAAGGGATTAAAGGAAAATAAATACAAAAAATTATCAATTTCATCATCCTTAGGAAAAAATATCAAAAACTACAATGTGACACTTCTTGACAACTCCAGAATATGAATAATAGTGATAACTATGAATAACATTAATGAAAATAGGAATTATAGAAAATAAGCTTCAGGGAGAATATAGAGAAAGTGTATCCCTTGCATATTGACAATGGGAATGTGAATTGGTTCTTCTGTTGTGGAAAACAGTTTTGTCATCTCTCAAAATGTCAATCATATGTTTACTTTGCTGCCAAGTCTTTCCAATCTGGTTTTTTATGTGAGATGATTAAAGATATGCTCATGAAAACACATATACAAATGTTCACAACAGCATTATTTAGATCTGTAAAAAATAAAGAGGCCTAGGGTCACTTCCCAGCCCCCACATGGGCAGCTTCCAAAAGCTACTAGCTGGTTCCGGTTGTTCCAATGTCTAATTCCAGCTTCTATAGGAACACATCTTCTCTCCCACCCCAGCCACCACCTCAACCACCACACACACACACACACACACACACACACACACACACACACACACACACACACGATGAATTTCTTAATTAGAAAATGGAAATATGACCAATGCACATAAATTATTTTATCATTTGTTCTTCATCTAGAACATCCTACTGTTTATCTGGTTATGCTTATCCATCTTCATTCCTTGCTAGTGAGTGAATATATCTTGTTATCTTTTCAGACCATCCTTAATTAGCATCAAAACTAACTTATTAAGTCTTAAAACATTAACTAAAGACCTCTGGTTCTTTAAGGATCTTCAAGGCCTTCATTCACTGAGATAAGTCCAGGGAGGAGCCTGGAGGAAGAGCTGACACACAGACCATAGAGGAACACTGGTAAGTGACCTGTGCCTCCTGCCTTGATCACTCAGTTTCCCTATAGAGTCCAAGGGGGAGACAATTACATTCAGTGATCTGGATCCTCCTACATTAATTAGCAATTGCAAAATGCTTCACAAACATGGCCATGGACAGATGTGACAAAGGAGGCAATTTTTAAATTAGCTCTTCTATGTATATCAGTTGACATCCAAATCCAAGTTTGATAACATCTATAATTCTAGAAACTGGAGTCTAAAGCAGAAGGACAGCAGACTGCAGGGAAGACAGGGATACATAGAAAAATAATATCCAAAACCAAAACAAACAACAAACAGTTTTTTAAAGTTAAAATGAGAGTGATTAATTAAATAGTAATGTACATATGTCTTCTACATGAAAAGCACTTGGATATTTGAATATAAGATGGTCTGAAACAATAATATTTATGCCAAATAATTAATAACAAATTTATTTAAGAAATAGTGTAAAATTATGTTTAAATAAAAGTGAACAGAATTTAAGATGTTCTTATACTTTGTATAATGAATAGCTTTTCAATATTAAAAAATTACTAGACATTATGAAACTGGGTTAATAATAATGATTTGAAGAAATAAATGTGGTCATAAATGACACTACATTCTGCCAGACAAAAATTTTACTGGCTAATATGTGTAAAGCTCTCACAAATTTCAACAAAAATTTTTGTTGGCAATCATTACCCTATTTATCTAAATTTAGAACAAATGGTTCATTCAGGTGCTTTTCAAAACCATGTCAATTTCCGTGACATCATGTAGCCATGGTGACAGACTGACTCTGTCTTTTCTAATAGGTATACTGTTTCAGTGCCAATGAAACCTTTTTCCAGCTAATGATCCATATAAATCAGAGTATGGCAAGAACCCGAGTTGTACATTCACAATGAGACTGATTGTTCTTTCTTCACATTTGGGAAAAATGAACTTTCTAGAAGTTGAGGAGATGTCCCAGTCATTGACGTGCTAGCTGCACAGCAAGAGAACCTGAGTTGCATCCTACCACACACATCGTAACTTGGCAGGGAATGCCTAGAATCCCATGACTAAGTAGAAGATGGGATTTCTGAAGCTTCCTGGCTAGCTAGACTGGCCAATCAGTGAGCTCCAGATGTAATGAGAGCCTGTTTCAAAAACAAGATAGAGAAGTGTCTGAGGAAGACACTCAAACTTGGATCTCCAGATGTCATGTGCATTCACACATGTGAACATATTCACATACACATAAACATACACACAAACACATATACATGACACAAATTCAAAAACACACAAATCAAAAACTTAAAGACACAGTAGAAACATCCAGTAGTGCATCAAATAAAGAAATGCCTCCATCAACCTACCAAGTTATACCAAGCTTTTAGATTCTTGGTCAGCAACAGAGAATTCAGTTCTTACTTGAAATTGGGTGAAATAATTGTAGAAAGGTGTAAAAAAAATGCAGAAGAGGTTTCTGTGGTTGTTGTTTTGTTTTCATGAGGGACAATAGTAAAACAGGCACAGCCTAGAGTCACAGAAGACTACAACAGATCTAGTGCATATTTATAAACATATCATCATGAGGGACAAACCAGAGGACTAGAAGTTCTGACATAGAGTGTGGTTTTCTCAAGCAAAGCAAAGCTACAATGCCAAGTTTCCCTTTCCACAAAGATGGAAAATTTAGGCTGTAACCAAAACAACCCCAACTAAGTATTAAGAAGCAATTATATGACAAAGAAGACCTAAGGCAAGCTATCAGAAAGCTGGGCCTTTTGATATCTAAAAGCCCATGTCAATACTCAGGGTGTGGAGGAACCTTGACATTACAATGTGACTTATTTGAAGCTCAGAATAATTTAACCATTTTTTTAACCTCTGAAAATGTAAGCACAATCTATAGCACTCTTAAATTAATTAGACCCATCAGACTATTGAAAAACACCCTACATGCCTATTGACCAGTGTTGAAAGTTTTATTGTAGCTATAATATGATGAGGACTGAGCAAGAAGTTGATACGTCTTAACACAGCTGTGTAGACAAAAGTTAACCCGAGAGACTATTTGAATGGGAGGACCATATGCACCTACTATCTCAGTTAGTTTCTGTCACCTTTCAGAAGAGAGATCAGAAGAACTTGTAGTAGACACTGAGGGCTGAGTGGACAGGCAATGAGGGGGCTCTTATTGAAACAAGGAGTGGCAATGAAAGCCTCTGACATGCAGTCAGATATGCATGCTAGAAAATTTTTTCATGCCACCAAAATAACTAGAATATTATTTTTCCTGAGTGCACAATCTACAAGTGTAGGACTCAGTAACTTGAATAACCACTTATGGGGTTATAGTGGTATGGTACATGATTTAACTTCTTCACTGTAATAATAACACATCTATTTAAATCTAGGCAAGCTTCAGTTGAGCACTTGATTCAGTCTAGCTCTCTTAGGCTGTGGTTACATAGAAAGGCCCTTTTGCTCAAGGTTTAGGCCTGACTCTTTGGTGTTCCCCAGTCATTCTTACAGTGTATCTTTCCTGCATAGCTCCATAGGAAGCCCTCCTTTGAATTTAACTAAAGGGTAGGATTAGGTTCTTATTTCTGTTAAAGTATTGTCTTCATCCTTGGATTCTACTCAAGTCTCACCCTACTCCCACTGTTTCTCCTGGCTTTCCGAATGCTGGTTGCCATTGGTTTTCCTAGACCACAGTTCTGGAAATATCTACTGGGCTACACCTACCCTTCGGTTGCATGCTGCAATTGTTTGTGTATCTCCTGTTTGGAATTTACCTGAACCTACTCTTATTAGAGAAGAATAGCTAATGTTTGAAGGCTGAAACAACATAAAATATATGAAATATCCTAAAATTAAAAAACAGGTTAATCAAATTATTATTTTCCTGAAATATTATAAGCTCATTATATAATGTAGTTTTCTAAAGCTATGAATTATGATTTGTCAAAGTTTAAGCACTTTAGTGGTATTGTACAGGGAGGAAGGATTTTTAGCATGTGCCTTGAAATTCTTTTGTATTACATCCTTGAAGATATTGAAATTAATTCCCATAACTTAACAGAAGGAACTGGGCTCCGCAGAATGTGGCAAGAGTAATGAGATATGCCACTGCTTGGAGAAGACTATGACAATGCTGCAGCTACCATTTTCATTGCACTCCAGGATCCCGCTTTCTGAGCAGAGCCACCCTCTTAAGAAGTAGTTTACATCTGGCATGACAGAGCACTGAGTCCTGAGTCTGCGTTCAGTGCATCAACCCCATAAGTGGACTTGAAAATAGTTGCTCTAGAATTAGGTGAATCTGTAAATAACAGTTGAACTCCCTCCTAAGAGGCTATGAGCCAGAAGGAAACACTCAAATTGCTCCAACGTTTTGAACCCAAGGAAGTTCTGAGGTAATCTCTTGGTGTGAATGCTGATTAGTCTTGGGGAGGGAGATGAATTACTCTAAGGCCATTGGGAATGAAACAAAACACTGCCACTTATCAAAGTCATTGGGTCAGTTTGGTGGAGCGATAGAAAAGAACACCTCTCTTCCTCTGCTTCTTTTATCATTTGTAATAACTACTTGATTATCTTTAATGGACAAAAAAAAAAAAAAACGAAATTACTCAATGTGTAATGCATGCCTGTTATTTTATTCAGACTGGTTTTAATGCAAACCTGTTTATGAGACAGAATATTAAGAATTTAAAACAAAAATCAAGCACAAGTGAACCTCATAACAAAATACTTATTTTGGGCAAGACCCATAATAATAAATTGCAGAGCACGTGATTACAGGCCTGGGGTAACAGATTGGCTGAGACAACTGAAGGTCGTTATTTATGTGAAAGATAGACAAAGCATGCAGAATGTATCTTGTGTTCAGAAAGTAAACACAATGACCACTATATCACACAAAATGTTTATTCGTACTGTCTTGGATATTACATTTACTATATTTAAAACATGCTTCCGTAGCTTTCATCTTCACAATGCAAATTGTCCCCTTACTTTTAAACAAGAAGGAAATTCTAGTGTTGAGCTTTGTTTAACCAGTGCACTAACTTTAGCAGATTGGCTAGTTCTTTTTCCTAGTACTTTTCTATTTCAAGCTACTTCAGAGCTCTTCGTTGAAAATGCTTTGGAATATATTCTACAGGCAAATCCCCAGCTGGGATATTACTATGGCCAAATGTGCAGACATACTTTATACATGTTGCTCAATGATGTCAAAAAGCCATACAGAAAGATCATATCAATTCACACCTCTGTTGTACAGTGAGTGGCCATTTCTTCATATAGTTTTACTTACTCATTATAAAAAAAAGTTTGCATGTATTTTAAGACACTTGACAAATGAACAGATTTTATAAATAATTATGAGTAGAATATAGTATCTATATGAGAGTACATGTGTTATCTAACTGAATATTTTTTATTCTCTTAAGTTCCACTTTAATATTTTGCATGTTTATCCTTTTAGATCATTACCTTTTGTTATATTCATTTTTGAGACAAATTTTTGCCAAAGTGATACCTAGCTAGTTTTACATAATCTTTAAATTTCTTTGTCTATATTTATTGTTGTTTTAATTAATTCATATATTTTACACTTTATTTTAGTAAAATTGTCAATATCTTCCAAAAGTTTGAAAGAGCTTTCCTAGTTAATTTAGAAGAAATTACAAAACTAAGAAGTTGTCAATAAGTAGCTCGAAAGAAAGGTTAAATATGGGAAAACTGTCTACAATCTGTCCTATGAATAGGTATGATATCAGAAATTTTGTAGTCTTTTTCAAAATAAACTTTATTGTTTGGCCCAAAGGAATATTTTCCAGAGCCTGCTAAATAGTTACTGAGCAGGAGGTGAGCATTTCCCCTCCTTATTGTCACTGAGTATGATAGCCCTTCCATAGCCCTTAAAAGAGACCCCACTCGCATCAGCAGGACCCTGTGATTTAACAAAAAGATGAAGAATTTCCATTGATTAATATCTTTCACAGACCTTAAAAGTTATATTTGGTAGTAAACCATCTTTTTCAATAGTCTAGAAATTCAAACTTTACAAGATCTCATAGCAAAGCACAAGCAGGAATATTTAGACATATCTCACAAGACAATGAAGGAATTACAAAGAGAAGGACAGTGCCTGTATGTGTGTGTGTGTATTCATGAAACCAGACCATGACCTTATGGCTATTAAGTCAGGGTGTAGTGGAACAAACTTTTCTCCAAAGATATTTCAAAATAGTAAATGTGTTAAAAGAAAAAAAATCCATCCACCATTGTAAAAAAAAAAAAAATTAATTAATTTACGTTGGGTGCCATTTGTAGAAATAATTAAATTATTTAACCAGTATTTATATTATATTTAATTAGTTTGGTGACTAATCCTTAACCAACCATTATAAATGAATACACAAAGACACCATGTGGATTTTAACAAGCCTTGGCCTAAATTGTGCAATCTTAGCCTATCTAAGCTAGCTCTTAATTCTATTACCTAAATATGACCCCATATATACATAAGTCCCCTTGGATTGCCATTCTCCACGCTATGCCAATGTTCCAGGCCATGTGGAATAAGGTTCTTTTTTCTAACCCATGGTGTGTGCCTCCTTCTTCCTGCTGCTTCTGTTGGAATGCATGAATCCTCTGTCTAAAGTGCAGCTTCCTGTTCTAATCTCAGGAAGTTCCACCTTTCTCTGTCTTTGCCCAATCTCAGGCCTCAGCATTTTATTTAACCAATCAGAGTCAATATAAGTAACAAACAGCAAACAGAACCAATTAACATTTAGAATTAGAATGCTTAACACTACACCAACAATTCCCTCCTTTTGTCTAAAAAAAAGGCTAAATTTTTTAACTCATATAGTAAAAACAATAAGAGGAAATATGAAACAATCAAGAAAACCATATATAAAAGTTATGCACATAATATTTTGCCTATTTGTATCAGGCAATCTTGAAGAAGAAAAAATCATCTATCTATCTTGGTGTGTCTAAAGTTCTGAACCTAAATAATTTCTATCATGTCCTATATTTATAAACCTAAAATTTTTATTTAGACTTGAAAATATCATTTCAAATCCTAAACAACTCAAGTTCAATTGAAATTTTATAACTATTATGCCTTCAACCCCATCAAAGACATAAGAAGGGATAAAGTTATTATTTCAGTGAGTAGGAAGCATAGGAAAGCAGCTTCCAAAAAGAAATATGACAGTTTGTTGCTTAGATACTCCCAAATATCTCTTGATATCATTGGAGCATCATCTTCCAAGCATTTCAAAGACTAAATTGTGCAGCAGGAAATAAGAAGGATTTTCCCATTTGTCTCTGCAGAAATAGGACATCAACTTACCTGTATTTCAGCTCTGGTCCATCTTTGGACTATATATATAATCTGTTGAGAGAGCAGGGCCATAATAGGAATTATCTCCTGATGGGAGATTTCTTTTTGAGGAATTATCTCCTGATGGGAGATTTCTTTTTGATGCTCATTGTCTTCTTCCAAGTCAAATGGGAGCTGTCAGGAGCTGACTGTCTTAAGTCAAACAATTCTTAAAATAATAAAAACATCTTTAAATGCCATTTTATGTATGCCTCTGAGGGTTTTGAAGACATCTACTGTTTTATTTATAAATCTATCTATCATCTATCTATCTATTTATGAACAAACAAACTGTATATTTTTAATCATTTATTATCTGTTTAACATATTATGTCTATTTTGTGATAAATTAAGACTAGTATTTGACATGAGCAGAAGCTCAACCTGCCAACTTGTATTATCCAGACTCATAAATAGATTGCAATAGGAACCCATAAAAAGATTGGAAGTAAACCTATACTTTTAAATGACTTGTATAGGCACAATACCTCATATAAGAGTTGAAATATTCTTATTATGTGTCAAAATATAAAATTCTATACTAATGTATCAAAGTTAATCTTATTTTTGCATCAATATACAAAATTCTATAACAATGTATCAAAAAGATAACCTTGTTTAAAGAATAACAAGTTTTGAGTTTCAGAGAAGATTCAATAATCTATCCTTGTATCTTATCATTTCTATATTATATACATATATCCCCCTCATTTTCTTTTCAAGTTTTTCCCCCTATATAAGAGAGAAAGAAGGATAGAGAAAAGAAAAATAGAAAAGTCCTTGAAACTAATATCCTGTATCTTGCTTAACAAGACCATATAAGAATTTGTAACCATTCCCCCTAAACATCTATCATCCACCCCACTTTTGGGAATGGGACGTCGCTCTCTTAAAACTGCTTCCTGCTGAAGTGGGACACAGAAAACCTGTTTGGGGGTCCAAATAAAATGGGAAAAATGGTTAATCAAGTTAATTGTAGCATTTGTTGTCCAGTCTCTATGTGCTCAACAATTTGAATGTTCTGAGCAATTTGTAGTTCGAAGCTGGACTTTAGTAGGAAAGTTCAGAACTTTATTGAAGTCCTGTCTGGAACAGTCTTTGAGGCTGAGCCATCTAAGCAAGCTGTTTGAAATTCTTCTGGATGCAGATTTTTGAGGAAACAGCTATTGAGGCAGTCTATGAGGCTGGATCATCTGGGTTACTTGTCTTGTCTTCTTTGGACCCTGGTCTGATTCTGAAAATATATAATTTCTCACAAGTAACATATACTTCTGCAATTACCAAAATGCCTTGGATGTGCAGGATGCACAAATCAACTAAGGGATATTTTCTGTTCTTTGAACAGCAGAAAGACTTATGCAAGTCTCCATTCATGCCATATAAAAACATACCATGTAATAGTATTACATATATATGCTATATATAATCTATTTTAAATTGAAAATACAGTGTAAGACTGTATGGAGTTTAAGTATTCTCCTCTACAGTTGAAATAAATTTATTAATTGATTAAAACAGGTTTATTCTGTGTTGTTCTGGTTTTTTGTAGATTATGTTGATCTCAAATTCAAAAGGAACCAATTTGTTTCTGCCTTTGTCTCCCATGTTTTGGGAACAAAAGTATGCATTTATATATTTTTTCTTTCCTTTTCTCCTTTCTTTAGAAATTACATTTCTATGTGGATATATCTATTCTTATTGAGACAGTGTTTCTCTTTGTAGCTTGGGCTGTCTTGATTTGTTCTATAGATTTAGATTGGCCTTGAACACACAAGGAACCTGTTTTTCCCCTTATCTCCCAAGTTTTGAGATCAAGGTATAAATTTAAATAATTGAATTACCCTTATTAAACAATAACATTAATTAAACCATTTTGTATTAGTTTGAGTTCCAGTTCTCCCATAGAAATTCCATTTTTTTTATAAGTACTTTTTTTTTCAAGTTACATCTCAGTCACAAACCCTTCCCTATTCCCCCTTCCTGTCCCACCCTTTCACCCTCTTCCCCCCCCCAACAGCTTCTCTTTTCATTCCAACAAATGGTTCTTTCTCTTATAACTGTAAACTCTATACAAAACAGCAGAATTAAATATGCCACATTTATGATAGTTAAATGGCCCAGTATACCTTCCCAATGTCCAGTTCATACATATTTGGCCCCTGACTTTAACCTTC
>CAJQZJ010024595.1:0-19530 GCA_907164525.1 Lophiomys imhausi | reverse complement strand
TCAACAAAATCATAGAAGAAAACTTCCCAAACCTAAAGAAAGAGATGCCAGTAAAAATCCAAGAGGCTTACAGAACACCAAACAGATTAGATCAGAAAAGAAACTCCTCTCACCACATAATAATAGAAACTCCAAATGTAGAGAACAAAGAAAGGATATTAAAAGCTGTAAGAGAAAAAGGCCAAGTCACATACAATGGCAGACCCATCAGAATCACACCTGACTTCTCCTCAGAAACTTTAAAAGCTAGAAGGGCCTGGACGGATGTCCTACAAGCCCTGGGAGAACAGAGGTGCCCAGCCAGACTACTATACCCAGCAAAACTCTCTATCAACATAGAAGGAGAAAACAAGATATTCCATGACAAAATCAAATTCAAACAATATCTCCTCACAAACCCAGCCCTACAGAAGATCCTAGAAGGAAAATTCCAACACAGAGAAGATAACTACACCCAAGAAAACAGAGGAAATAGAAACCTCCACAGCAACTAAACAAAAGAGAAACACAAGACACCCAGCTATACCAAAAAAATGGGAAATAACAACCCCTGGTCACTAATATCCATCAACATCAATGGACTCAACTCGCCAATAAAAAGACACAGACTTACAGACTGGATCTGTAAACAAGACCCATCTTTTTGCTGTATACAAGAAACACATCTCACTATTGAAGATAAACACTACCTCAGAGTAAAGGCTGGGAAAAGGTCTTCCAAGCAAATGGACCCAGGAAACAAGATGGAGTAGCCACCCTAATATCAAACAAAATAGACTTCCGATTGAAGTTAATAAAAAAAGACAGAGAAGGGCATTACATACTCATTAAAGGAAATATAAACCAAGAGGTCATCTCAATATTGAACATCTATGTCCCAAATACAAAGGCACCTACATTTATAAAAGAAACACTTCTAAAACTTAAATCGCACATCGATCCAAACACTTTAATAGTGGGAGACTTCAACACCCCACTCACAACTATGGACAGATCATCAAGACAGAAGCAAAACAGAAATAATGAGTCTAACAGAGATCATGAACCAAATGGACCTAACAGATATCTACAGAACGTTTCACCCAAACACAAAAGAATACACCATCTTCTCAGCACCTCACGGAACCTTCTCCAAAACTGACCATATAGTTGGACACAAAGATAGCCTCAACAGATACAAGAAAATTGAAATAACCCCTTGTATCTTATCAGACCACCATGGAATAAAGCTGGACTTCAATAGAAAAAGAATCAACAGAAAGTCTACACTCACATGGAACTTGAACAACTCTTTACTAGAGGACCACTGGGTCAGGGAAGAAATAAAGAAGGAAATCAAAGACTTCTTAAAATCCAACGAAAATGAAGACACAACATATCCAAACCTATGGGACACAATGAAAGCTGTGCTACGAGGAAAGTTCATAGCATTAAGTGCCTTCAAAAAGAAAATTGTGACAGCTCATATTAGCGAATTAACAGCTAAACTGGGTGAATTGGAAAAAAAAAAAGAAGCAAACACTCCCAAGAGGACCAGAGGCATGAGATCATCAAACTTAGGGCTGAAATCAACAACTTAGAAACAAAAAGAGCTATACAAAGAATCAATGAAACCAAGAGTTGGTTCTTAGAGAAAATCAACAAAATAGACCGACCCTTAGCCAAATTAACTAAAAGACAGAGAGAGAAAACACAAATCAGCAAAATCAGAAATGAAAAGGGAGAAATAACAACAGACATTGAGGAAATCCAGAGAATATTTGGATCCTACTTTAAAAATCTATACTCCACCAAATTTGAAAACTTAAGTGAAATGGACAATTTTCTTGATAGATTCCACCTACCGAAGCTAAATCAAGATCAGATAAACAGATTAAACAGCCCTATAACCCATAAGGAAATAGAAACAGTCATTAAAAATCTCCCAACCAAAAAAATCTCAGGGCCAGATGGCTTTAGCACAGAATTCTACCGGACCTTCAAAGAGGAGCTAACACCAATACTTTTCAAACTCTTTCACAAAATAGAATCTGAAAGAACATTGCCAAACTCATTCTACGAGGCCACAATCACCCTGATTCCTAAACCACACAAAGACCCAACAAAGAAAGAGAACTTCAGACCAATCTCCCTCATGAACATAGATGTAAAAATACTTAATAAAACACTAGCAAACCAAATTCAAGAACGCATCAAAAGTATCACACACCATGATCAAGTAGGCTTCATCCCAGGGATGCAGGGATGTTTCAACATACGAAAATCTATCAATGTCATTCACCATATAAACAAGATGAAAGAAAAAAACCACATGACAATCTCGCTAGATGCAGAAAAAGCATTTGACAAAATTCAACACCCATTCATGCTAAAAGTTCTGGAGAGAACGGGCATACAAGGGCCGTACCTAGAAATAATAAAGGCAATATACAGCAGGCCAGTGGCCAACATCAAAATAAATGGTGAGAAACTTGAAGCATTTCCTCTAAACTCAGGGACAAGACAAGGATGTCCACTTTCACCATATCTCTTCAATATAGTACTTGAAGTTCTTGCTAGAGCAATAAGACAACTAAAGGACATCAAGGGGATAAACATCGGAAACGAAGAAGTCAAATTATCCCTATTTGCAGATGATATGATAGTATACATAAGAGACCCCAAAAATTCCACGAGAGAACTCTTACAGCTGATAAACACCTTCAGCAAAGTGGCTGGATACAAAATTAATTCAAAAAAATCAGAAGCCCTTGTTTATACAACAAACAAATGGGCTGAGAAAGAAATAAGGGAAACAACCCCCTTCACAAAAGCCACAAACAACATAAAATACCTGGGGGTAACTCTAACCAAGCAAGTAAAAGACCTGTACAACAAGAACTTCAAGCCCTTGAAGAAAGAAATGGAAGAGGCCTTTAGAAGATGGAAAGATCTCCCATGCTCATGGATAGGTAGGATCAAAATAATAAAAATGGCCATCCTACCAAAAGCAATATATAGATTCAATGCAATTCCTATCAAAATACCATCACAATTTTTTATAGACTTGGAAAGAGCTAGTCTCAATTTCATATGGAACAACAAAAAGCCCAGAATAGCTAAATCAATCCTGTACAATAAAAAAAACATCAGGAGGTATTACCATCCCAGATTTCCAGTTGTACTACAGAGCAATAGTTGTAAAACAGCATGGTATTGGTATAGAAACAGACCAGTAGATCAATGGAATTGAATTGAAGATCCAGAAATAGACCCACACACTTATGGCCACCTAATTTTTGACAAAGAAGCCAAAACAGCACAATGGAAGAAGGACAGCATCTTCAACAAATGGTGCTGGTCCAACTGGATGTCCATTTGTAAAAGAATGAAGCTAGACCCATACTTATCACCTTGTACAAAACTTAAGTCCAGGTGGATCAAAGACCTTAACATAAGGCCGGTCACACTAAATCTACTAGAAGATAAAGTGGGAGAAATCCTCGAACTAATTGGCACAGGCGACAACTTCCTGAACAGAACACCAACAGCTCAGGACCTGAGATCAACAATCAATAAATGGGACCTCATGAAACTGAAAAGCTTCTGTAAGGCAAAGGACACTGTCATTCGAACAAAACGGCAGCCTACAGACTGGGAGAAAATCTTCACCAACCCCACATCTGACAGAAGGCTAATATCCAAAATCTACAAAGAACTCAAGAAATTAAATGCCAAGAAACCAAATAATCCAATCAAAAAATGAGCGACAGAGCTAAATAGAGAATTCACAAAGGAGGAATCCCTAATGGCTGAGAGACACTTGAAGAAATGCTCAACATCCTTAATCATCAGAGAAATGCAACTCAAGACGACTCTGAGATTCCATCTCACACCTGTCAGAATGGCTAAGATCAAAAATTCAAATGACAGCACATGCTGGCGAGGGTGTGGAGAAAGGGGTACCCTACTCCATTGCTGGTGGGAGTGCAGGCTTGTGTAACCACTATGGAGGTCAGTCTGGCGATATCTTAGAAAATTTGGAATAGCTTTGCCTCAGGACCCAGCCATACCACTTCTGGGTATACACCCAAATGCCTCCTCATGGAATCATAAGGAAGTTTTCTCATCTATGTTTATAGCAGCCTTATTTGTAATAACTAGAAACTGGAAACAACCCAGATATCCCTCAACCGAAGAATGGGTCAAAAAACTGTGGTACATCTATACAATGGAATATTATTCAGCTATCAGGAACAATGAAATTATGCAATTTTCAGCCAAATGGATGGAACTAGAAAAGCTCATCCTGAGTGAACTAACCCAGACTCAGAAGGACACATATGGTATCTATTCACTTATAGTAGGATTTTAGCTATATAGTAGAAGGTATCGATACTACAACTAACACACCAAAGGGAACTTGGACATAGACTTCTTATTTTTAATATTTATTCTTTATTTATTTTTTATATATTAGTTATATTTTTTCTATTTTTTAGTCTTTTTTATCTATTGTATGCTTATTGATTTGTTTGTTTAGTAGTTCTCTCTCCCAGGCAACGAGACACTTTTCACTGATGGTACTGCTTCGTAGATCCCCAATGAATGAAGAGGCTCTTGGCCCTCATACGACCTCTCAACTGAGATGAGGGACTATTATATAAGGACACCCCACCCCAGAGAAATGGGATGGAAGGGTTAGGAGGTAAAGAAAAAAAATGAAATGTGATGTTTCGGCCCTTTACTACTAATTGTCATAAACTGTTTAGGATAATTAAGAAATACAAACTAATGGTTATGCAAGCCGGTCATTCAGTTAGGTACTATGACAGCCTATTACTTTCTAAGCTAATCAGAAATAAACCGGCAAGAGACAAGCAACATCTGCTTACCCTAATATAAGAGATAGATAGGGCCTCTTCAAAAACCTCAATATATCTGCAGAATATGGCATTCAAAGATGTTTTCGTAACTTTAGATTTTTTTATATCAAGACATATCAACTCCTGACAGCACCCCCTATTCTCCTCCAAGTAGGAGATGAGCATCAAAGAATCTCCAGTGGGAGATGATTGAATTAGTCACAAGCCTATCTCTTGGTAGGAAAAGCCCCTTTCCCCAACTGTAGACAGAATGCTGTCCAAAAAGGACAAAACCTGGAAGCAGGTAAGTCAACAGCCTAGCTCTGCCAAGACAGGGTAGATAAATCCTTCATAACCCCTGCTCTACAATCAATGTCTGTCAGAGAAACGGGCCAAATGACTGAAGATCGATGCTGTAATGTATGGAGAGAAAATGGAACTGTCCAGGCAGCCACAGGTATGTCATTTCTTAGTTTGGGAAGCTGCAGACCCTGTACTTCCTATAAAATCAGATATATTTATCCCTCTCAGGTCTCTGAGGTGGTTGAAGAACAGATAGCTAGAGTCTCATAATTAAATTTTGAGTTGTTTAGGAGTCAAGAGAGTGTTATAGATCTAAGAAGATACTTTTATAATTGTGTTGCAAGTTAGTATGAATGTTGAGTCAGATATAGACCTTTAAACTCATGGAGATGTTTAGATAGTAGAATGTTAAAGTCAGGTACCAAATACATATGGACTGGTCATTGGGAATGTACGTTAAGCCATATAACCCTCATAAGTGTGGCCTAATTACCTCTGTTGTACTGTATTGTATTTGTTATTATAAGAGAAAGAGCCATTTGTTGGACTGAAAGGGGAAACTGTAGGGGGAAATAAGATATACCTTAAACTTAAAAGAAAAAAAAAAGGGAAGAGGATGGGGGGTTGAGGGTGGGAGGGTGGGAATGGAGGGGGAATAGGGAGGGGACTGCGATTGAGATGTAACTTGAAGAAATAAAAAATAAAGGAAAAAAAATTTACTTTCAGTCTGGGAGGGTTATTTTCAAAGGTTCAGGATTCTCACACAATGATAAAAGAGACCTCTTACTCTCTGTTGTGGTTGAGTCGTTATGCCTTTGGAATCCCAGGGGTTCCCACCCAGATGTCAGTAGTTTACGTGTGTGTGTGTGTGTGTGTGTGTGTGTGTGTGTTTGTGTGTGTGTTTAACAACAGTAATTTTAAAAGAGGTCAAGACTTTGAGAGGGAATGTGAAAAGCATAGTAGATGAGGGGAGAAGAGGAATTAAAATGATGTAAATACAGTACTTACGTATAAAATTATTGAAACAGTTAAAGCTTAAATTAAAATGAAATAGTTGTAAGTGGTCACTATATTGGGCTGGGCATTTCAAGGTCTATGGACTCACTGATAAAAGGAAGTTATAACAGTAACTTGATGACCGAGCTGTAGCTCCTAAGACAGTGACATGGGTTAGGCACCCAGGAAATGTTTGCTGAAAACATCTGTGGAATGAAAGAATCACCAAATAAATAGAGATATGAATAAATTAATTAATTAATCTTAAGGAAATTTCGTAAATGGAGCTAGCTGCATTCTGGAGGGGACCCTTGGCAACAGTCCAGTGAGAACAGAAGCAAGTACAATTTGCCTCACACTTGCCTTTCCACTTCCTCCAGACTCAGAGAAGCAGCTTCCTCTTTGCAAGTGTTTGTTTACCTAAGCCTCCCAGTGAGGAAGACTCTCCATACTGGAAGTGGAATGTCAGGAAAACAGAGACAATTGTCAGGAGGCCCCAGTGACAGCTGCCAAGACTCCTCTTCCAATGCAGAGAAAAGATTTACTGCGTGCACATCTCACAATAGCTACTGCCCCCACATTTGTCGACTAAATTCAATGGCTGTGCCACAAATCCCCATCTTAACTTTGTATCCTTGATTTCATTTTAACTCTGAGCAGCACCCCCTATCTAGACCAAGGTTTGATCTTAGGTTCAAATCTTCTAAACATGGATTGTGACAGCTGTCTGAGACATTTCCAGAGAAAGTATGTAACACAAAGGTATATTTCTCTCCCATTTCTGGAAGACCTAGTTGAAGCACCTGTCGTGGTAATGGGAACATGCTAGGCTTAACATAATTGATACCCCCACCCCATGATCATAATTATCTATATGTTCCTGTAATCTATGTGGTCTTTCCTTCTGTTTTCAATTATGGGATTTATGTTGTTATACAAAACACATAACAAATATCTACCACTTTACAACTAATAAGAATACAATCCATGGTACAGCTATCATCATCTCAACCTCCAAACTTGTGACCAATAGTCTAGATTATTTGTCTGTATATTTGATAACTGTATACTTCAGGTGATTCATGTAAGTAAAATCATAAAATATCTGTCCTTTTGTGGCTGAGAGGCATGATTTTGGTTAAGGAAGTTCCTTTGAGAGCCATTCTAGAGAAGGATTTAGAGTGTACTGTCAGCAAGAGTCATACCTCAGTGGGTGCAGGATGGGATTAAGTAGAACACCAAAGCATCCACCTCTGGTTCCCAAGAGAAAACTTACTGTATATATTTATGAGGAGGGGTTTCGGTCACATAATCTATCCGATGGTCATCAGCCATATGGAAAAATGTACTGAAATTACCAAGGGAGAAAACATAAGTCCCTGGTCTCCCTGGCAAGCACATAGTTTGAAGAACCTCTATTACTTCAAAGTGGCAAATCACTAGTAGAAGCCACATTGAGACTACCTAAACTTCTTATAAAGGACTTTTATAAGATTGAGCCTTTTTATTGGAGGTCCCTCAAAAAAATTAATAAGATGTTCTCTATCCCTACAATTCCCATGTAGCAGTAAATTTAGATTTTTTTGTGGGGATTTAAGACTGCATTGTTTTACAGATCTCTTCAAAAATAATACAAAATTATGAGTAAAAATTGACATATTTCCTCCAAGACTGTTGAAGAAGCTCTTTTAGTCTCAAGAAGGACACTTCCTACAAGGAGGAATTTGAGCCTGAAGTTCTCCTCATCTGCTATTAAATCACCATCTTCTTTAGGGGGTATGAATGAATTCTTTGGATAAGATCCCATAAAGTGGGATTCCAGGAGGTGGACTTACCTGTACATTATGTAGGAACACCATTTCCAGCAGCAAATTACCTTAAGCTGAAGGAATGGGCCCAGGCAGATCACGGCTCTAATTTCTTACTGTAACCAAAAGATAAAAGGCACCCTATAAAATTACTACTGTCAATGGTAGTAATAAGTAGGGATTATTAAACAATATTTCTAACCACTTTGTATGCATTTACACAGAATTCTCATATACACATATTCATCAGTATATCTCATCTTCATTACCATTTTAAAGGCAAAGGGATTTGGGTACAGAGAGTCTAGCACACCCAGAGTCTAACAGATAAGAAGCACAGTCAGGGTGCAAAGCTAGACTGTGACTGCCGTGGTTTTTGTCCTGTGACAGCACACACACACACACACACACACACACACACACACACACACACACACCATACCATGATATATTACAAGAAGACCAGAAACACATGCATTCTCACTCAAACATGGCCATTTGCAATTCTATAGAAGGACTCTATAGATCAGATTTTTAATGTTTTTTTATTGCTTCAAGTTACATCTCCACCACAGTCCCCTCCCTCCACCCCTCCCAGCCCCACCCTTCCACCTTCTTCTCCTTCTCCCCGAACTCATAATTTTTTGAATAATTACACCACAATTATGAAAATTATGAGGTATGACATATATTCCCAGTGTCCAGTTCATACATATTTGGCAACTGATATTAACATTCTATTATCTATCTATCTCCATGAGTTTAAAGTTCCATACCTAACTCAGTTTCCATCCTAGCTTGTATTACCAACTTAAAAACATCTTCTTAGACCTAGAATATCCTTTTAATTTCTAAATAACTTTTCTGAGGGTTTTAAGCCCTCTGCTGAAGGGTATGGTTGGTTTGATTTTTGAGACAATCTCTCTTTGTAGCACATACTGACTTCAAAATACTAATTCTCCTGCTTTTGTGTCCCAAGTGCTGAGGTTACCATGTGCCATCATGTCCCGCTCTGCTAAAGGATTTCAAATTTAGGCATTTGAAACCCTTTAGCAGAGCTGGACAAAACAAACTGAAACCACTCAAAGAGTGTTAAAAGGCAGAGCAGTGCTTACTTACAATGCTCGTTCTAAATTTTGCATAAAGTGTGCTTTAAGAGGCCAGTTGTGTTTCTTTTAAATTAGTATGCCTTCTGCTTTAGCAATTTCTTTTATCATGGATTTAGTCTGTTTATTTCTGTGACTGCCAAGAAACCAAAAAAGAAAAACTTGATAAGAATTATGGCCGATGAATCACACTTATCTCAGTCAACTTCTGCTGTGCAATACAGAGAACAGAATCCTTTGGCTGTGGCCTTGAGTCATACCTCTGACAAGATGGAGATTCTCTGTCTGCTCAGACATGTGCCCTCTTTCTGATGTTAAATCTTATTTATTCTGCAGGCACAAAAAACATCTCTGAAAAGACTCCCAGGGATTCTAGTGAGCCCTTCTTTCAAGATTCTAGAGAATAGGTAGATTCCTATGAACAATTGTTTTATAGAAGTTTACTGATCTAAATGGAAAAGGAACTACCGCCAAACTCACTTTTCCTCAGAACACAGTGTCACTAAATATTAGAATATTGGGTAAATCCCAAAAGAATATTACTCATTTTCTTATCTATACCGTACTCTGTATATTGTAACCAGACATTGTTTCCTGTGGTCTGAGAAGAAAGTAGATATTTCTCCATACTTACCTTTGTGTTGCTTGTGTGTACTCATGATTGCTAAGGGGAGGTTGGGGGACTAACAATGGACAGATGTCTCAGGCTATGCTAGCTGTATTTGTGCTACTCCATCAAAGAATCTTTTCAATCTCAGATGCCTCAAAGGAGACATTTGTCCTCCTGTCTCCTCTGAACAGATTGCCATCACCTTAAAATCATTTTATGAATATTCTGGTCTGGCAAATATAAGGCTTACCTTCTTGGTAACTTGCTTGACTGAGAAAGGCATGTATAACAATAATCAGAAAAGGCCACAAAGGAATATTTGAAATTCATTATCATAGACTTCTCATTGACTCAAAAAAAATCTCAAAACCACATTAGAAAGCTGAAGTATGTCCTTTATATTATTCATGGACAGGAAGTAGTTATGAGAAAATGTATGTGAACTTGACACTGATCCCAGAATGCAGACACATAAGCACAACATAGCTTCACTAAGAACCAGAAGAGTTTGGATATGATTTTGATGGGCACAATAGAACCATCAAAGAGGAAGAGATAAGGGGGGGATGATATGTCTATAATATTTGAGATTATTTTAAAAATACCTTGATAACACTGGTATGAAGCCTACACATTCCCTCTAAAACTAAAACAGTACAAAGGTCATATCTTATTATTTTTAGATGTCAACATGATGCTTATCATCACAAAAACACAAATCAAGCCCACAATGAGATTCCACATCACAATCAGTATGACAGCCATTATTAAAAGCAAAACAGAAAGTCAGAAGTGTTGGTGGTGATGAAAAGAGCAGCCAGCCAGGGAAGAAGACTAGAAAGTAAGTGAAGAATGTTTAAGGTTTGAATAAATAACTCATCAACTGTGGTAGATGCTTCCAAAAGGAGGAGTGAACATTAACCATTAGATATACGGACAATTGATCGCAAGTGAAATAGGGAAACAAACACCCTACATAAGCTTCCTGAGTTCAGAGTATGTCCAGTATCTTACAAGACTAGAAATCACAGCTCATATGAGTCTGCTAGGAGCAGGTCAAGAATTCCACCTACAGGATCAAAGGTATAACAAACAATGTGAGGCATGAATATGAGCCTCCACTGCTCAGAACATTGGCCAGAGTGGTCCTACATCCTTGGTGTCTTCTGTGGGCTAAGTCTCTAGGCTACTCTACTGTGAAGATCTAATGTGTGCCAGATGCCTGCTGTAGTTCATCTGTCAAAGTTCCATGTGTTTAGGTCAGTAAAATCTAGGTCAATTTATAGACAAATTCTCTCCATTTGTTTTAACACCAAGGTTCCATTTAAATTGCTAGGCCAGGCTAATAATAAAGGAAAATATTCATTGGGGAGGACTCACTTCTAGCACCTTGCTCATCAATGACCATTGATTGATTGAATCACTGATGTTCATATCCATTCATTATTCACTCATTTATAGTTCATTGTTCATAACCCTTACTGAGTACAGGCATGCTAACTGGGCCTATATAGATCCATAAGCCATGATTCAAAGTCATGGAACCCATGGAGCCATGTGGCATGAAAACAAGTGAAAGTTATACAGTGGGAAAGAAGAATGCCAGGAGGGAGTTAGGAAAACTACTAGTAAGGAGGGGCCAGGAATAATCTGGAGAGAAGGGAAAAGCTGC
Source organism: Lophiomys imhausi (assembly GCA_907164525.1). Taxonomy (NCBI): domain Eukaryota; kingdom Metazoa; phylum Chordata; class Mammalia; order Rodentia; family Muridae; genus Lophiomys; species Lophiomys imhausi. The sequence continues at coordinate 8,191 of CAJQZJ010024595.1, read as the reverse complement.
AGGTGTGCCAATAGCTTATCTGAAACTGAGAGGAAGGGCTTGAGTTTTCCAGATGTGAACAGACAGAAGGTAGATGAAACAGAGCCCACACAGGCAAGGAATTACAAGGCTTTGGAGAGTCAGACCAGAACAGTAAGAGGTTTACAAGAGCCAAGCCTGCCCAGGTAATGATAGTAATTGTTAGCAGAAGTCACAGTATTGACTAACATTTACTTACTTAGCTGAATAATGACATTTGCTAGGTGCTTGCAATGTGCCTGTTTCTTTATTTAGAAAGGACATTGTCTTGTGTTAAGTGCAGCTTAACATCCTATGCTTATCAAGCCCCTGAGAGGAAGGCTTCTATGAATAGACTCTGCCTTCTATAGTGCATGCCAGACCCTTTGAGTGGAATTTGCAAAGGAGACTGAACAGTGATTTTGAATGATTGTATTGAATTATATTGAATGTGATAACCACAGAATATCACAGAGGACAATCCAGGAGACTAAGTTACTCCTGAGTGAAGGTTTCCCATGCAATGTGAGCCCCTCCCTACTCAGGCCATCATCTACTCTACTCCTCTTCAAATCTGGAGTCAGAGAATGTTTTTATTTTCTCTGTGGAGGCTATTGAGCAAACCTCAGAGATGGAAAGTAGTAGAGGGTATTGTAGTAATCCTTTTATGCCCTGTGTGAAGTTGTCTCTGAATATTCAGTTGTTAAAATTGTTAATTCTGTACCGGAAGATAACTGAGTACTGTCTGGACTTCAGTATTGTTACTCTTACGGCTCGGCACCTGTGTCATATTTTGTAACCAGTCTTTTTCCCTCACCTTTTGATTGGCTTGATAAAGATTTCATGGCCAATATCTAGACAGGAGAGAAAAGGTGAGACATCCAGGCTGAAAGAGGGTCTCTGGGAGAAAAATCAGATAAGGAATTTGGCCAACATGATATAGAGAGGGACAGGTACTGGGACTGGATGACAGAGAAGTAACAAGCCACGTGGCAGGTTGTGGATTGAATAGTTGGTTAATTAAGTTAGACAAGTTAGCTGGAAAGTACCCTAAACTAAGGCCTAAGCTATAATAAAAATTAATAAGTCTCTATGTCTTTATTCTAACTGCTGGAGGGCCAAGAAAGTCAACTATAAGGGGGAACATGTGGCACACTTTTCTCTTGCTTCAGGGACACAGTTAAATAGTTTTTCTCACCCTTAGAAAATTTCACAGATATCATGTTCCTCTAATCCCAGCATTTGAGAGGCAGAAGCAGGAAGAGCACAAGTTTGAGACTGATCAGGCTTCCTTAGCAAGACCTCCAATAAAAAATATATATGACTTGGGAAGGCAGGAAAAAAGAGAAAATGTGTTAGTGAGGAGGTGAAGACATTGGAGCACATTTTTTCTGTTGATGGGAATGAAAAATGGTGTAGATGCTATGGAAAACAGAGCAGCATAAATTAAAAATAGAATTACCATATGATCCATCTATTTCTGAGTGTATACCCAGAATAGCCAGAAATCAGAGGCTCAAGCAGACTCTTGTATTTGCATGCTCATAGCAGTATTATTCATAGTGTCTAGAAGGTGGATGGAGTCCACATGTCTTCATCCCAGAACATTCAAAATTCACAGGTATCAATAGCCAAAGGTAGGAGTGGCCCAGCATCCTATTGAGGCTGAGTGCCCATTTCTTTACTTCTTTTTCTATGATAATTTGTTGTAGATAATTTCTACTCAATGGTGCTACATCCTTGACACCCCCCCAAAAAATGTTTCTCCTGAAGTGTGGGGAGCTATAGCTACTCTATAGTTCTTCCTTTGACTTATCTTTCAGCTGATTTGGGATACCCTTCTTTTCATGTACGCATGGGAAGGCTACTCATGTTCCCAAAAGGCTGTTCATCTTGCCCTCAGGTTTACTTTCTGATTCAGAAGATGCTTGTCAGGGACAGTGTCAGCTAATCAGAATCATGAAGAAAGAACAGACATTTGCCAAGAAAACTGGGGCATTTCAGGGGAAAGAAGAAGAAATTGGTATAAGACAAATTCTGAACATGCTCAGAGACCCAGAAAAGATCAAGTATTTTATTAATTTCTTTTCCCGAGACAGAATCTCTCTCTCTCTCTCTCTCTCACTCTCCTTCAACTACACTGGCCTCATATTCACAGAGCTATGTCTCCCTCTGCCTGGAATGCTGAGATTAAAGGTGTGGGACACCAAGTCAAGATCATACATAGTTACAAACATGCACATATATGCATAGTTATATGTACACATATGCATGTGTACATATAAATGGATTTCTGAGTGGAGTGCTGAGAACACTACATGGAATACAGCACAATCATGTATCATATAACATTTAAGTCAATGGTGGGTTGCATTTATATCAATGCCCATATTATACTTAAATTGAAATATTTTTCTTCTAGTGATGTCATAATCACAGTGATATCACACTGCAAGGTGATGCATTAGTCAGCTGTTTGAGTGTCGCTGATATATATAATTAGTGTTACTGTACTACCAGTCTCATATCATTATAAACAGTATATAATCCTTGACAATTATAATAAATGACTGCTATTGGTTTGTATTTCTTCTACTGCATGTTTTTAGTCTTGGAGTATACACCTTCTATTTATATAAAGAAAAGTGCTCTGTCAAACAATATGATTAATGTCCTACCAGTATATTTGTCACACCTTGAACATCATTTTATGTTTGACTTAATCATGTGCTTTGGCTCACCATGGCCTCTAAATGAATGGGATCTACTTTTAAGTAAGTAGTTGTCAGTAGCCGACTATGGTGAATGATAGATCTAGAAACAGAATTAGAAATGATTAGGGACCACAAAGCATAAGATCAATGATGGTTATTTCTCTCTTGTCAGGAATGTCCATTTAGCTATGATCTTGAAGAAGAATTGAGGAGTGTCAGAAGCTGTGCGGTCACTGAAGACAAAGACACAAAAAAGGCTTCAAGAAGACCCTGTATCCGATGCAGAGTAGCTCCTAATGACCTGACTTGAAGGCCAGACACTGAACTACACCAGCATGGAGACCATGAAGGACAATGGCAGAGTCTGTTTTCAAAGCTGAAAGAAAGGGTGGGCCTTTCTAGGACTTCAATCCTAAATACACTGCAACCCAGTGATTTAAGTGACCCCACTTTCATTATGTATTCTGTGAGTTGATGTGAAAACAGCTAAGAATTTGTGGAAACTCTAGAGAAGGTTCTTGCGAGAGAGAATTGCTTTCCAGAAGAAATCTGTAACACGGGTGAGACCTCCCCCATTATGGAACGGATTCCTGAAAGGCCAGGTGTGCAATAGGCTACACCTCTAGGCTTGCCTAAATACTCTACCAAATTTCCCTAAACACAAAGTCATGTAAGGGTGCACTTCTCAGAACCTGGCTCCTGTTAGACAACACCTGATGGGAGTGTCTACTGAGCTGCTCTCTGGGCTGTTGTCATTATTAGTAAATTCCATGAAACCAAATGGCAACAAAGGGCCTGGGACTGGGAGATGCCAGATAGAAATAACAAGGGGTTTTCTCCACAGCCACGTGGTCCATCAGAGACTGATCTCTGTGGGGAGCCTTCTTGTAGCTGGAGTAAAGGGACAGTGGTAAAATTGGACAACATTCCATCCAGATTGCTTTCATCTTCCAGACATCTCTCTTTTTTCTTGGGTTGAGACTTAAGATGTGGTTTGTGTTTGCAGAGAAATCCTCCTAGACTAGGTGAAGAGCTCTGCTTTCAGGCCTCATTGTTTATCTACTCCAGGGGAAGAATCTTATCATGCAGCTTGAGTCTGGCAGCTGGAAGGAGGTGGTTTGTCTCCTGTAGTCTTCTGTGGCTACTCCTCTGGGCCATAGAATTTGCCTGGGATACTCCAGAGAAAGATCCTAAAATCCAGGATCCATCTCTCCGTCAAGAAAGTGTCACCAGACTCCCTTCAAGTTTAAAAGCAAACTTTCCCAAGACTATGGAAATAACTGATATAATTTTGAAAACAAAACTAATTTTCAATAGCATAACCTTTTCTTTGTTCAATACTCAGATTAATTGCATGAGTATATTTCCAATATATAATATTGAACATGACATCTTACTTCTGGAAGTTTGTCACTATATTTCATAAAAGCAGCAGTAAAAGCAAGTTATGAAGTTGGTATCCTCACCATCATCTTCATATGAGAAAGATCAGAGACTATAGTTCTGAGATCCAAGGCCTGTACCATTCCACACTCATCCAGCAAGTGGCACTGTTGTCTGCCACATGTCTTAGAAGTTGTGCTTTGGGTTTTTTTTACCTCTGTGGCACTAATTTCCTGTTTAGGGGATTTTTCGTTGTCCCAGTTGTGGTTTTGTTTTGTTTCTTTTCTTCTTTATTTAGCAGAGTTTTCTCTGCTTTCTCTTTTTTATCTGCCTGTCTCTCATAGGTTGCCAAATCTTAATGATTCTGTCTCAAATGTATGTCTCAAATCTTTCTTCTCCCTTTCTAATTTTAGATTTCTAAAAAATATCAAGCACATACATGTAAGAGATGAACAATGGCAGCGCATGGTGGCACATTCCTTTAATCCCAGCACTTGGGAGGAAGAAGCAGGCAGATCTCTGTGAGTTTGAGGCCAACCTGGTGTACAGAGCTAGTTCCAGGAAATCCAGGGATATACAAAGAAACCCTACCTTGAAAAACAAACAAACAAAAGAGATGAACAGTGATAATGTCTTTTAAAAGTCTGTAGAGCGTCTCTTGAGTCACACACACCACCACCTCCCCACCCCCCAGCAGCCTAGGCTTGCAGTGCTAGTCAGTCGTGGTCCTGCTCCATCCTGCTCTAAGCTACTACTTGGCTTTCCTGTCAAGATGCCTGAGGAAGTGCACCATACAGGAAGAGGTGGAGACCTTTGCCTTCCAGGCTGAAATCACTCAGCTCATGTCCTTCATCATCAATACTTTCTATTCAAACAAGGAAATTTTCCTTCGCCAGCTGATCTCTATTGCTTCTGATGTCTTGTACAATATTCGTTATGAGAGTCTGACAGACCCTTCCAAGTTGGATAGCAGCAAAGAGCTGAAAATTGACATCATCCCCAACCCCCAGGAGCACACCCTGACTTTTGTGGACACAGGCATTGGCAAGACCAAGGCTGACCTCTAAATAACCTGGGAACCATTGCTAAGTCTGGCACAAAAGCATTCATGGAGGCTCTCCAGGCTGGTGCGGACATCTCCATGATTGGGTCTTTTGTTTGTTTTATTTTGTTCTGAAATTAAAAGTATGCAAAATAAAGAAAATACAGTTTGTTTGTTTTTTTAAAAAAAGTCTGTAGAGCAAACCCCATTTCACAGCCCTCATTCTGTCTCCAAGAAACAGAGATACTACACAAGTCTGCAAATTAATACAAACCTCAACTTGAAGAAGAATGAAGCACAGTGTCTCCTTTACTTACATGCAAAGTTAAATCCAGGTCAATCCATCAAAGCTTGAAAACATCTTCAGCCACGGTATTTTTAATGCACTTAAGAAGATGAACTTCAGAACATCTGGATTAACCTACAGTTGAATGAAATCATCTAACACAGAACCTATTTCACAACAAAAGGCTGAATATCTCACGTATATGCACAGGTGTGTATTTTGTAGGCATGATGGCAGGTGAAAACAGAAAACAAAATATCCAAAAACATTGGCGTCATAGTACATGGTTGAGTACCCATCACTTATGTTGGGAAATGGCAGGGAGCTTCAACTCGAGGCCGCTACCCAGCATCTCAAGAAGTTGTGCTACAAGTGGACCCAGAAAAGATCAAATTCAAGGTGGTTTTTCTTCAATAAGTATTTCTGTCACATGATTGAACCACTGTAAGTCAAAGACAGCAGCCTGGGATTAGAATTGGGTCCCTCTAGAGCTGTGCGCTGGCTGCACTGCACTCAGTAGTCACAACACATAGCACTATAGTCAGGGTGAAACCATTTTCAACTCTTTTAGCTATGTCAGCTAGTGTTTTTCTTCATAATCTACATAATAAGCTTGTACAGCTTGCTCAAGATTTCCCAGTATAGTAGGGTGCAGATGTCCCAATGTAAGACTAATTGATTTCCTCAAATTCCCCACAAGCCTTCCCTACACTTTCCTTCTTTATCTCCTCTGTATAGTTACAATGTAATTTTCTTCCCACCAGCAGTCCACATTTATGTTGTCAGAATCCTGTACACAATATCCATTGCTGAGTCCAACAGTAGTGGGCCATCACTCTTCTTGCTTGCTTGCTTCTTTAACCTTAGGATAGTTATCACTGGCCTCCTTGTTTTTTCAGTGCTCTTAGTACTGTATCAGTAACTCACTGGATCTTCTCATTTCCTCCAGAAACTTCTTTTCAAATGCCGTTTCTGACCCTGCCATTATTTTTCTTAAAGATGTACTGTCATTAGAACAAAACGGCAACCTACAGATTGGGAAAAGATCTTTACCAACCCCACTTCCGACAGAGAGCTAATATACATAATTTATAAAGAACTCAAGAAATTAGACCCTAAGAAACCATATAATCCAATCAAAAAATGGGAAACAGAGCTAAACCAAAAATTCACAAAGGAGGAATCTCTAATGGCAGTGAGACATTTGAAGAAATGCTCAACACCCTTGATCATCAGAGAAATGCAACTCAAGACAACTCTGAGATTCTACCTCATACCTGTCAGAATGGCTAAGATCAAAAACTCAAATGACAGCACATGCTGGCAAGGTTGTGAAGAGAGGGGAACACTCCTCCATTTCTGGTGGGAGTGCAAACTTGTACAACCACTATGGAAATCAGTCTGGCAATATCTTGGAAAACTTGGAATAGCCCTACCTCAAGACCCAGCCATACCACTTCTGGGTATCTACCCAAACTATTTTTCACCAACCACAAGGACATATCCTCATCTATGTTCATAGCAGCCTTATTTGTAATAGCTAGAAACTGGAAACAACCCAGATGTCCCTCAACTGATGAATGGATAAAAAATTGTGGTACATTTACACAATGGAATACTACTCAGCTATTAGAAATAAGGAAATCATGCAATTCACAGCCAAATGGATAGAACTAGAAAAGCTCATTCTGAGTGAGCTAACCCAGACTCAGAAATATGCACATGGCATCTACTAACTTATAATTGGATTTTAGCCGTATAGTACAAGATAAAAATCCTATAACCAACACACCAAAAGGACCAGGAACATAGACTCTGTTACCTATTGATGGGTCAATTTGCCCTAGGGGTGCTACCATATAGGCCCCAGTCTAAGAGGAAGCTCTTAACTCTCATATGACTGTTGAACTGAGAGGGGCTGATATGTAGGGACACTCCACATCAGAGGAGTGGGATGGGTGGGAGAGGGAGGAGAGAGTGGGAGGGTGGAACCGGGAGGAGTGGAAAGAGGACACTATGATGGAGATATAACTTGAAGTAATAAATAAACATTAAAAAAAAGATGTACCTCTTCTGCCTTGCTCTGTAGATCAGTTCCTTTCTGAATCAATTATACAGCCACTGTCCTGAAAGCCCTCTTCACACACACACTCAAACCAAGCCTGAGCATTCCTTTCATTTCTCTCTTGATGGCACCCTGCCTTTGTGGTTTTCATGTCTTCTTTTGTCTAGTTGGGTAGAGCATGTTTTCTAAAGGTTTTTTGAGACACTATACATTGGAAATGACTTTGCTGAAATTACTACTTGTTTAAAATTTACCTGTGGCACATATTAATGGTTTTAACAATCATATATAACCAAGCAGGAAATAATGTTTCTTTATAATAATAAAAATCATTCTCCACTATGTCTGGTTTCCAAAGTAGGTGTTGACTACTGAAACTCTGTAAGTAGCCTTTCTTTTGCCTTTGGAACATATATTATACATGTTTATATTTGGAACATGTTTATATTTTATTTTTTTAAGATTATTTATTTATTCATTTTACATCCCAATCATAGCCCCCTCCCTCCCCTCTTCTGGGTCCTGCCCTCCTGTACCCTTCTCCCATTCCCCCTCCCCTTCTCCTCAAAAAAGGGGAGACCCCTCCCACCATCCCACCCCAGCACATCGAGACTGAGCATGTTCTCTTCCATTGAGACCAGGCACCACAGCCCTGTTAAGGGCAAATGAAGGGGCTGATAGGTTAATATAAGTTAGATTTAGTG
>CAJQZJ010024593.1:2325-16624 GCA_907164525.1 Lophiomys imhausi | reverse complement strand
CTGGTTACTGCCCCTTCTGAGGCATCCTCTTGATTGGTTAATAAAAGCCGCTTATGGCCAATTAGCTGGGAAGAAAGGATATAGGAAGGCGGGACTTCCTCTGATCAGCAGGAATTCCACACACACAGAGATGCTCTCCCCTTTCCGCCAGGAGACACAGAAGGAGACAGATGACTGGAGAAGTCTGAAAGGTACTCACAGGCACGTGTTGGTTTGGGGTTAACTTAGAGTAGCTAACTGAGAGTCTGCCCAGCTAAGGGCTAAGTGTTAAAATATTAAAAGGTCTTTGTGTGTTTAATTACTGGGGAAAAGACTGTGGCGGCTTATAGGCCCTCAGTCCAAGCAGTCCCGGGCTGTTGGATTCCCAGACTCCCCTTGAGCCCAGGCGAATCTCCCTCCAAGCTGCCAGTAATTCTACCGGCCTAATATAACAACTTATATTAATTAACAGAGTTTATGTTATCGGTGGTGTAGGCCACCTTTGGTCTCGGGGCTCTTTCTCCAGGATAAGTTAGGCAACCGGTTAAGGCACTCAGGCCAGGCCACCTGCTCCTCTGCCAAGCCGCCGACTACTCCGTCAGCCACTCTGCTGGCCTAATATTACAGTTTATACTTACTAATAACTAAATTAATTAATTAATTAATTTGCAGTTTTCAAGACATATATTTTATACCCATTGTCCAATACTATTGTTTTTATTTACTAAATTTCTATTCATATAATACATAATCACAAAATATTTATTTAATGAAGTACAATGGGAGCTACAATACCCTCTATATATGTAATTGAAATTATGTCTTTTTGCAGAATTTCTTTTGTTTTAGTAACAAAATAATTAATATTGAATGTAAATGTGAAAACATTCAATGGAATATGCATGTTTTTTACTTCAATTTTAACAAAATATTATTTGTTTTAAAATACTGCTAAATTATACATTGTAGTTGCTATGGAGCATATACTAATATATCAAGGGAGGTTGATGCTGGAAAGGGAAAAGTTCAGGTGATTATGCATGCTACATTACAAAATTAAGAATTCCAGACAAACTTTCACATGATTCAACATACACATCTCAATTCAATGACCAGATTTTTAGTATCTATTTATTCCTTCTAAGTATTGTACAGCTACTAACAAGTGATCTACAGTCAATACTTAGAGATATAACTCTGATATTTTTATATTTTTGAAGACTAACAAAACTGAAAAACCAATAAGGAAATTTACCTGTTATTTCATGGTTTGCATGTTACCATAATTAGCCGAGTACTAGAGACCATTCTATTTTATGATATATCATTTGTAGCACCTCCTAGTTTTTAAAAAGAGACAAAATCTCTATCTGTATTATGAAATCCAATTAATTGACATCCAAATTTTTGAATGGAACATCAAGTGGAACTTCAATGGAGAAATAGAAATAATTAAATTTTGAAATTGTATCCACGGTCCAATAATCTCTATTCATTATGCTGTTTTCTGAATTCTTCACTTTAGCAATGATAACATCTTGAAAAACAACTAGTTCACAAGAAACCAACTCTTATTCATAAAACAAATGAATCCTTTAAAATTTCCAAAGCTAAGTACAATGTATTTATCAAAACCCAAGCTAACCACATAGGCATTCTGAAGGGAGGAGAATGGGGAAGGGGTAGGAAAAATGTGTGTATGGGGTTTCAATTCAGAGAAGGAAGAAAGCACAATTCAGGGGAAGAGTTTAAAAAGAAGAGAAAAATAACATAACAGATATTTGAAAATGTGCAAGGCAATATTTCATAGGGTTACTTTCAAACACATACTTTCTCTCAAATGCATACTCTCTATCTCTCTCTCTCTCTGTGTGTGTGTGTGTGTGTGTGTGTGTGTGTGTGTGTGTGTGTGTGTATGTGTATGGGTACTTGTATGTGTATGTGGTGTCAATGCTTACCTCAAAAATAATAGGCAGTTTAAGAAAAGAAAAACTAAGTGCTATGCATGAAACCTTTCAATTTGTTGGTAAAAGGATTCAAGACACTCAAATTATGGACTATTGCAATTGATCTTGGTTGCTTACCATAAGTTGAAAACAAGACCCTATTGATGAAAAAGCCACATACTTTCTACTATATGACCTGAAAGAATGAAAGTGGAACTGAGCTGGAACTGAGCTGGAAGTTTCCATTTCTGTGGACTAGATCTCATAATCTCTAAAGTTTTTTTGCAAGCTGCCCATGGACAAAAGTCATGAAAAGTCCTATCAAGCTGCAGAGCTTCTAAACCACAACAATGAACATCCCAGGAAGATGACTCTAATGATATAATAGTGACACCTACCTATATCTTGGAGCTAACTCAAAACTGTCTAATTGGACTCAATCCCATTTACCAGGAGGGAAATCAGGTTGATAAGATATACCTAGTAAACAGTCAACTATCTCTGGGTGGAGAGTTCAGAGACCTGAGAAGATAACCTACCATCAGTTTGCTAAACAGACATACTATCAAACTGTCCTCTAAATACTTATCTGTATAGTCATAGATGTGTGTAGTTCTCATGTCTCTTCAAAAAAGTATATATTATCAGCAGGAGGAGGTTATTAAACAGATCTACAAGTTCTCAAAAGGCAGATAATAAAGGGTATTGGAAGTTTAGTCCCAACTGGTAAATCTACAATACAACCTTGAAGTCTAAGTATCAGGTTTCATCAATAGAGGAAGAAAGAGTCTTCAAGTCAGAGAATTCGGATGCCAGCTGTAATTCAATGTCCTCTAGACATTACAGGTAGGCTGCACACAAGGAATTTCAGCAATAGGGTTTCGAAAACAAGATCTGCATAATGACCATGCCAGTTGACATCCTAAACATAATGTGAAAATTTTCAGGCTTAAAATCCAAGATGAAGTGCACAAGCATTCAATGAAAACTGATTGAGGGAGAATGTTTTCTCCAGGGACTAGCCACCTTCATATTTGTAGTACGTAAAGTAGACAGTGATTTAGAGTTCTAGAGGTTTATTGAAGCTGATTAAGCAAATGAAGTAACATTATTATAAAATCTCACTAAAAAGAAAATATATTTGCTATGCAATTTTTATCTCTGGAGTCTAGCATGAAAACACCTGGAGAAAATTGATGGTGCACATATATAGAAACACTAAATCCTTATACTATTATAAAATAATTGAAGAAGATGAAGCTTAATAAATCTATCCCACTAGTGTGAAGCTTGCCAATCTTAATACATCGGATGAAAGAAAGAATTGTGGTTGCTTTAGAATCATGGCCTCTCTTACATTCTCCTTTTCCTCAAATGATAATCTCCAGAACATTTTTTCAAAGAAATGTAAAAAAAAAGTTTTATCTGAGTCTTTTTTCCATAAAAAATATATATTGACTAGGAAAGTCTACTGACTAGAAAATGAAGCTTAAATGCCTCTAATAATTTGTACTTAATACATGAACTCTTCTTCTGAGAAATGATGGTTTAGGAACTTTAATCTATATAACAAAACTACATCAATTCTAGCTTCAGTTCTGCCCTATCTTCCCATCTCTTGCATTATATACCCCAAAGCTCAAAGTTTGTCACTGTTTGATTTCTGTTTATGCTACCCATTCAGTTTTAGTAAAATAATTCCAAATTTGTGTCCATTCTGAAATTACACACACATCCCTCATTTCTTTCTTCTCCATGAATAGAGCTAAAATTTGAACCATGTTATCATTCTTTGAATTTTCATACTTTGCATTTTATAAATAAGGAGGTTTATATGCCATGTTGTCTATTAATCTGTATATTGGTAATTTGTTTGAATGGACTCAAATATTGAAGCTTTCGAGGGAAAGTTTGAACTTGCTTACAAAACAGTACAGAGGAAATGATGAGAATATGTCCCTTTCATACCTGTGGATGAGGATGAGTCCAAATTTCCATGGTCGTTGCCTCTTTCATGGGGGTGTGAGATCGTACTACATCCTTCATTGGCTGTGTGAAGGCAAAAAAGAATATTTTAAGCTACATTTTCAACATAAAGCACATACACATACATGTACATAGTGTATTCACACAGACATTGTATGCAAGGAGATAAGAAAATTATCTTTTTTATGAAGAAAGTGAGAAAAGCATTCTCAGTGATGGACTTTATTATCTTTTAATGGGACACTTTACCTTAACTGACCTGTCATGTTGGGCCACAGAGCAAGAGGAAGCTCTTAGCCCACATTTGACTGATGAACTGGGGGGGGGGGGGGCGGACATGTGGGGGCTCTCCATACTGGAGGAGAAGAATAGATGGGAGAGGAAGTAGGGAGTGGGAGGGTAGGACCAGGATGGTAGGAGGAAGGGAGCTGTGATCAAGATGTAACTTGAATTAATAAATAAATGTTAAATAAATAAATAAATTTTAAAAAGAAACAATATGCAACAGATGACTCATTATAAGTTACAACATTCTGATTCTGATGCATTTTTATTCTAAAAATAAAGTGTGAAACAGAAAAACATTTTTATTTCTCATGGAGCTTGGAATAAAATATAATGAACTTACTAGCTATATATAAACTAATGTTTTAAGAAAAAAACTATTTAAGTCAAAATTTAAAATTTATGTTATTAATAAACACATTTTTAATTAATCTTTGTTTTAAAAGATCAATTTAAAAGAAGTAGAAATAATACAAATCAATGTTTGGTGGATGTTTTCATAGGAAAATAGTGTAGTTGAGAAGTTACGTCACAGACCTTATACTAAACTCTCATAATTGTGTGTTGCTGGATAGTACATTACAAATTACAATGATGCTGTTAATGCTTGCCTGAGTTTCATATGCTACATCATCACCTTACCGTGACAGATTAATTGATTAATTAGTGTGTGGGGGTGTGTGGGTGTTGTTGCCTGGGTCCATGCCAAGGACTCTTTGGGGTGGAGATGAGCTGGCACAGAATCAACAACCTAGATTCTGTACGTCTGGTAAGTGGCAAAAGCAGACCCATTTATTTCAAAAAGAGGGAGCTTCCTTTATAACCTCCACCCAGAGCCCCATTGGCTCCCAAACTGAAGGCAGCAGCTGGTCTTCTTCATTGGTTCATGTCTCATTAACTGGTGTGCCATCCTCAATCTCCAAACAGGTCATGGCAGGTCTCTCAGGACAGTTGCATATGGAAGCCCAGCCAGGTATGTGGTTTTTAACAGCAGGCCTTGTTTCTGTTCAGTGGCAGACCTTGTTCCTCCTACATGTGAGTGGGTGTGCCTTTGTGTGTGTGTGTGTGTGTGTGTGTGTGTGTGTGTGTGTGTGTGTGTGTGTGAGAGAGAGAGAGAGAGAGAGAGAGAGAGAGAGAGAGAGAGAGAGAAAGAGATCAGGGCACAAACATTTATGAAACAAGAAAAAAACAGATATGAATCATGAATTTTTAATGTAATTGGGTAAGAATTATTTTATTATCACTTAAAGGTCAACTCATGATTATTATGAAGGGATACTATTGCTGTCATATAGAAGACACATAACATGTTTATATTACTAAACGTACCATGTTTCAATTCACAGAAACACAGTAAAAGTGAAAATCAGAATTCAAAAGGGAATACCACATTATAACAAATTTTTATCATAAAAAATAAAATTATGTAAATGAAATGAAGATATGAGCAAATACATTTTTGAAAAATGTATTTCTAATCTTGACAAAAACCTATTTATTGATAGTCACTGAATGAAATAGAAACTGATAAAATGAATCAAGAAAAAAAAGCTTGATATTAGCTTTTTAGTAAGTGTTGTTACACAAAAAGTTTCAGACATTAAGACATTGGTTATAAAAGAGCATTTAGAAAGAAAAGACAAATGGCTTGGAATATGTTTCCTTAAATTTCCATCAGTTAACAGATGTTATCAACAATAAACATTTGTTCATTGTGTGAAAAATCAACACTAATTTTGAAATGATTAAATATATTCCCCCCATGGATAAAAAGAGCCTAGTATATTTTTAAAGATGCTGAAAATATTAACTGTTATGACTGATGAATGACAAGATATATATGGGGCAAAAGAGGTTAATTTAATGAAAAATACTGTGGAAATATATGGTATTCAAAGTGCAGTTATGAAAAGATAGGCTTGGGACTCAGGCCGCTATCTTGAGCTGAGCAGAAGTCTACAAAATTCCAATGCCCTGACCGACCAGCAATATTATCAACACATTGTTTCACCATGAAACCCTTCCCAGTACTGTTGCTAGGAAAAGACTCACAGTAAATTCCAGCCCCAAAGTTAAGGAAATCCCTAAGTACACAGGAAATCCCCTGGGTACACAGCTGTCTAAGAGTTAAGAAACCCCACCTAAGCAAACCAATTCTCCAGGAATGCACACCAATGACTAAGGTATTGTTGAAATCTTCTCCAAAATGTATATAAACCTTTCAGGGAGCCTCTCCCACAAGCGTAGACTACCCCACGCACATCGGAACAATAAAGATTCCTCTTGCTTTTTGCATGGATCTGGACTCATCTCTCATTGAGAGTTGCCAGGTAAATAGGGCCGAGCCTTACATTTGTTGCATCAATTGGTACTTTGTTGAACATATTTGAATGTGTCATTTGCTATTGAGACAGTAGAATCAAGAGCAAACTTTATTCATTCTTGTTAAATGAATCACCATGACTATAAAATTCTGTCAAAATTGCAGGTTGAACTCACCATACTAAATAAATGTTTGGATGCCTTAACAATAACAAATATTTAGACAAGTATTTTGAGATTGATGCTGAGATTGCAATTTTATTGACTGAGAAAGAAAACTTCCATTATTATTACCAAACAATGAATCACACTGCAAAATATTTTTTGCCATAGACTTGACATTTCCTAATAAATCAAATTATAAGTACAAGGTGAAATGTGAAAGAAAATGTAATTTTTTCATAACTAACCTCTTCTTTCAGAATTCTAAAATTTTAAGGATGAAAAGTTGTCTAGAATTTACTTGTGGTATCATAAATAAGATATACTCCCCCATAAGTCTTAAGCATGTGAATACTTGTTCTCAGGTTGGTGACTGCTTGGGGAGGATTAGAAGGTGTGTGGTCTTGCTGGAAGTGTGACAATGGGGGAAGGATTAGAGGTTTCAAAAACACAGCCATGTGCTTTGTGTTCTCAAAATCCTACTCTACTGGAAGTTTCAATGCTGAGTTGCTACTCAGGCTGCCTGGTGTCTGCTATCATTACTGTCAACATGAACTCTAAATCTCTGGAACCATAAAAGCAATTTAAGCTCTTCCTTACATAAGTAGACTTGCTCATAGTATTATCACTGGAATAGAAAAGGGACTAAGATATTACTTGAATTTTTATGGAGAAATTTGTTAGTAAGTTTATTTAACATAAACGTTCAAAATTCTATTAACTAGCCATCTTATCCACCTCCACACTCCAATCAAGAGTTTAGTGTTAGGTCCAACTTCCATTAACAAAAATGCCTTAGCTCAAAACATACTGCATTGTGATAAATTGAGAAAATACCATGTGTATTCAAATGATTTAATCTCTCAAAAGAGTGTTAATAAGCTGTTATCTATGACCTAAAAGAGTAAAAGATATTTCCTAAAAGGAACTATCTTGCAAAAAATAATTAAGCAAGATGATATGATTGAACCTTTTATATTTGGAAAGTATTGCTATACTTCTCTGTTGTTTCCTAGAATCTATGACCTAGCCATGTGATTTTTTTAAAATATGCCTTCCTCTGTCAAACTCTACTGATAAGGATATACTTGGACAGATATTGTAATAATTATCTGTGTAATATTTTCATTAATTCTTTGGGTATTTCATATAGCGTATTTCATACACAATTTACTTCTATTCCTTTCCCTAATTATTCCTAGACCACACCACCTGCACCATCCGTGTCCTTCTTAAAAATGCATACTGAGTCATGTCTATACTTTCTCTATACACATCCATGTTTCCTGAGCCTTGTGGGGAGGTGATATGTTATAAACACTTCATTTATGCCTGAGTATTCCACAGATACTCACTCTATAAAATTTGAGCTTACTTTCTATAGTGAGTTTCTTCATTGGTAGCCATTCACTCCATAGAAAAAGTTCTCTATGTCTGAGAGTTACACTAATAAATGGGTACAGAAATACAATGTTAGCAGTCAGGTAGATGCTATGTCCATTTAATAAAATACAGTAGTAGGCTCAAGCCTAGAGCCTATAAGCTGACATCTGTGAGTTTAGGTTAGATTTGGAGTATCAAACATGAATTTTCTCATATGGAATGGGCCTGAAATCCAATCATAAGGCAGTTGCTTATCCACCCCAAAATTGTGCTATTATTATATCCAAGGAGATATCTTGCTGTAATTGCAAGATATAATTATAGCTTGCAGAGTACCCAGCTGAGTATTGTTGTTCTTAATGTTTCTTCCTCAGAAGACAATTGCTAATCTTAAATAATCTGAAAGTTAGTCAGAAAGAAGGAATATACCCAGTCAGTATTACTTTGATTTCCCTGTGACCAAAGCAAAATGTGCAAAATGTGGTCTTACTATCAAGTTCTGATGGCCGACCAAGAGCAATCACAATGGCCTGTATTATTCTGGCAATGTCAGGAACTCCCTTGACAAACAATTGAAGAGGAAGTATCTCACATTTGGCACTAGGGATTTATATGAATGAATATCTAGAACTATAAATCATGTTTGAAAAAAACCTATATACACATACATATGTGAGTTCAGTTTAATTGGAATTACTGTTCATAGGAGATGATGTTCCTTGCCAAAGCTATAAGTTGGTCATGTGTTTATTTTCAGAAATATGGAATGCACTATTTCTTCTATTATAGATTTTGTTGCTCAAATATAATTTAAGAAAATAATCATCAAAATAATATTATGGCATTTCTGAGAGTATTCTGAGTTTTATATACTATTCTTTAAAAATCTAGAAATAAGAGAACACAGATAGGCTTCAATGTGGTCAATGATTATTTCTCAAAGGTGGAAGTCTTTCCCTTAAAAAATGTAAGCATGTTCCCATTTTCTAGGTAATCATTCCCACTCCAAGAATCTCAAACTTCACAGAGATGTAACAATTTGTACTGTCACAGTCAACACTTTATTTTAGATACCAAAGAATCAAAGTCAATTTAGCTCATATATTATTTTAATCTTATTGACATATACTTGACATATTGACTGATTATGGGAAAATGTCTTTTCAAACAAACATACCAGATACAAATTCTGATTGACTCATAGGCTATCTTATGTAATGTTGTATGACTAATGACATGCAAGTTTTTGGCTGATGGTTCTAATAATTATACTTGTAAAATAATATAAATATGTACAAATATATTAATAATTGGCATGTAGGTCCTTCATTCTAATAAATCATTAATTTCATCATGAACATTATATCCATAAAAATGTGAAGTTTACAAATATATAAAATATAATTGCAGCTCACTTTTATTCGAATAATTTATATTTGAATGAGTTCTACTAATCACTTTAGTTCACTAAAATCTTTTAATTTATAGTATAAACTTCAATTCATACTTTTACATTGTAGACAATATACTGTAGACATTTCCTAAATGCAGAAAACAAACAAATATCTGTTTGGTAGCATCTCTCTATCAGGTTGAAACATTGAATCAGGAAGACAAGCTCCTTAAAACAGAAGGCAAATAACTCAAAAAACTTCAGAAAATCCCTGAAACTCATCAGATTCACTTTTCCACTCCTTCCTGAAACTCATCAATAGACTTCTTTGAGTCTCTCTTTGACAAATCAAGCTGGGAAGGAAACTCTGATAGCAGAGAAGCTGGCAGAAAGAATGAAAAATCAGCCAAGGTCCTTGGAAAAAGTTTAGACTAACTTGAGTCACTTGGAAAGGATACACTTCAACCTGTTGAGCTACCTGGAAACAGTGAAGCATATTTCAAGTTCTAAGCTTTGGAGGTCTGTCACCTGTGCTTGGATAGACTTTTGTCATGCAATTGTCTTTGGGTAATTTCTACTCCTGTGACTAACCCATTATCCTTATTACTGTAAGTAAACCCAATAAAGCCCATTGGTCCATCAAATTGGGCTTTGTAATGTTTTTTTCTTTGGTCTGTTATGAGTTCTTTACCTGGGGTGAATAGACATGTATAGAATCTCCTCAGGGAAAATCCTATCACATAACAAACTGTCAATCAATTCCTATTCTTATAGTCTTCCTCCATGTCTTTTTCTACTTTGCACACTGTCTTCTTTTAAAGATATCTAGACTAATATGTTCCCATATAGCTCAGAACATTAATTTATGCTATGATTTTCTATGAAAGGAGAGAAAATAAAATATATAATATACAAATATTTCCTATCTGCATTGTAGTTTATATGCCTTTGTGGAATTAAGTGGAAATGAAAACACATGTTTATCAGGTTTCATATATTGAAAGGACATTATGAATATGAAATAAGTATGTTCTATGATTAATTTTATTAGTAGTATAGTTTTTGTTTGTTTGCAAGTTAAGGATAACAGGCATGGATTTCTGACCTGAATTTAAGAGCAATGTTTGTAACATGAACAAAATGATTGTATAGCAGTTTAACATAAACTTAATATTTAAAAACTGACATTATCAAACCTGCAAAGTTAAGGTCTTATAATATGAAAATGGATTATTCCAAAATCCTATCTAATCATTTCAAGGAAGATTTTAATTCCTCTGAAGTTTGACATCTCAAACCACAAGGAAATCACATCAACCATATTCACAAAAATTGTATTTTTTTTCTTTATTTTTTATTTCTTCAAGTTGCATCTCAATCGCAGTCCCCTCCCTATTACCCCCTCCAGTCCCACCTTCCCACCCTCAAACCCCATCCTCTTCCCCCTTTTTTTTAAGTTTAAGGTATATCTTATTTCCCCCTACAGTTTTCCCTTTCAGTCCAACAAATGGCTCTTTCTTCTAATAATAATAAAGACAATACAAAACAACAGAGGTAATTAGGCCACAGTTATGAGGGTTATATGGTTTAGTGTACATTCCCAATGCCCAGTCCATATGTATTTGACACCTGACTTTAATATTCAACTATCTAACCATCTCCATGAGTTTCAAGATCTATATCTAACCCAACATTCATACTAACTTGCAACACAATTTTAAAAGCATCTTCTTAGGTCTATAGCATACTCTTGACTCCTAAACAACTCAAAATTTAATTATGAGACTCTAGCTATCTGTTCTTCAACCACCTCAGAGACCTGAGAGGGATAAATATATCTGATTTTATAGGAAGTACAGGGCCTGCAGCTTCCAAAACTAAGAAATGACATACCAGTGGCTGCCTGGACAGTTCCCATTTTCTCTCCATACATTACAGCATCGATCTTCAGTCATTTGGACCCGTTTCTCTGATAGACATTGATTGTAGAGCAGGGGTTATGAAGGACTTGCCTACCCTGTCTTGGCAGAGCTAGTCTGTCGACTTACCTGATTCCAAGTTTTGTCCTTTTTGGACAGCATTCTGCCTACAGTTGGAGCAAGGGGCTTTTCCTACCAAGAGATAGGCTTGCGACTAATTCAATCATCTCCCAGTGGAGATTCTTCGATGCTCATCTTCTACTTGGGGTAGAATAGGGGGTGCTGTCAGGAGTTGATATGTCTCGATATAAAAAACTCTAAAGTTACGAAAACATCTTTGAATGCCATATTCTGCAGATCTCTTGAGGTTTTTGAAGAGGCCCTATCTATCTCTTATATTAGGATAAGCAGATGTTGCTTGTGTTTTAGAGGCTTTATTTCTGATTAGCTTAGAAGATAACTATAATAGGCTGTCATAGTACCTAACAAAATGACCGGCTTGCATAACTATTAGTTAGCATTTCTTAATTATCCTAAACAGTTTATGACAATTAGTAGTAAAAGGCTGAAGCATCACATTTCATTTTGTTCTTTACCTCCTAACCCTTCCATCCCATTTCTCTGAGGTGGGGTGTCCTTATATAATAGTCCCTTATCTCAGTTGAGAAGTCGTATGAGGGCCAAGAGCCTCCTCATTCATTGGGGGTCTATGAGGCAGTACCACCAGTGAAAAGTGTCTAATTGCCCAGAAGAGAGAACTTAAAAACAAACAAACAAATAAGCAGACACACAGATAAAAAAGAATAAAAAATATAAAAAATATAAAAATATATATTAAAAATAAATAAATAAAATAAAAAGTCTATGTCCAAGCTGTACTACAGAGCAATAGTTGTGAAAACAGCATGGCATTGGTATAGAAAGAGACCAGTAGATCAATGGAATCGAATTGAAGATCCAGAAATAGACCCACACACTTATGGCCACCTAATTTTTGACAAAGAAGCCAAAACGGCACAATGGAAAAAGGACAGCATCTTCAACAAATGGTGCTGGTCCAACTGGATGTCCACTTGTAAAAAAATAAAATTGGACCCATACTTATCACCTTGTACAAAACTTAAGTCCAAGTGGATCAAAGACCTTAACATAAGGCCGGTCACACTAAATCTACTAGTTGAAAAAGTGGGGAAAACCCTCGAATTCATTGGCACAGGTGACAACTTCCTGAACAGAACACCAACAGCTCAGAACCTGAGATCAACAATCAATAAATGGGACCTCATGAAACTGAAAAGCTTCTGTAAGGCAAAGGACACTGTCATTCGAACAAAACAGCAGCCTAAGACTGGGAGAAAATCTTCACCATCCTCACATCTGACAGAGGGCTAATATCCAAAATCTACAAAGAACACAAGAAATTAAATGCCAAGAAACCAAATAATCCAATCAAAAAATGGGAGACAGCTAAATAGAGAATTCACAAAGGAGGAATCCCTAATGGCTGAGAAACACTTGAAGAAATGCTCAACATCCTTAATCATCAGAGAAATGCAACTCAAGATGACTCTGAGATTCCATCTCACACCTGTCAGAATGGCTAAGATCAAAAGCTCAAATGACAGCACATGCTGAAGAGGGTGTTGAGAAAGGGGTACCCTACTCCATTGCTGGTGGGAGTGCAGGCTTGTGCAACCACTATGGAGGTCAGTCTGGTGATATCTTAGAAAACTTGGAATAGCTTTGCCTCAGGACCCAGCCAAACAACTTCTGGGTACACACCCAAATGCCTCTTCCTGGAATCATAAGGAAGTTTCCTCATCTATGTTTATAGCAGCCTTATTTGTAATAGCTAGAAACTGGAAACAACCCAGATGTCCCTCAACCGAAGAATGGGTTAAAAAAAAAGACTGTGGTACATCTACACAATGGAATATTATTCAGCTACCAGGAACAATGAAATTATGGAATTTGCAGCCAAATGGATGGAACTAGAAAAGCTCTTCCTGAGTGCGCTAACCCAGACTCAGAAGGATGCATATGGCATCTATTCACTTATAGTAGGTTTTTAGCTATATAGTAGAAGGTATCGATACTACAACTAACCCACCAAAGAAACTTTATTTGTAATAGCAAGAAACTGAAAACAACCCAGATGCCCCTCAACTGAAAAATGGATTAAAAAAAAAAAACTGTGGTATATTTACACAATGGAATACTACTCAGCAATCAGAAACTAGTAAATCATGAAATTTGCTCCAAATGGATGGATCTAGAAAAGCTCATCCTGAGTGAACTAACCCAGGCCCAGAAAGATACACATAACATGTATTTGCTTATAATTGGATTTTAGCCATGTAGTTCCAGATAACTATCCTACAACCAACAGACTGAAAGGAACAGGAACATAGACTTTGTACCTCTTAGTGGGATACTTTGCCCTAGTGGAGCTTCTATGTAGGTCCCCAGTGCAAGAGGAAGCTCTTAGCCCTCATATGCCTGCTGAACTGAGAGGAGATGATATGTGGGCACACCCCACACTTGAAGGAGTAGGATAGGTTGGAGAGGGGGAAGAGGGTAGGAGGGTGGGACTGGGAGGTGGAGGGAGGGGATTGTGATGGAGATATAATGAGGTAATAAATAAACATAAAAACATATACTTATTTAGTTAAAAAAAGAAAAGAAAATACAGATTATGTTGGGTAATTACTCAGTGGTTAAATGCACCTGCTGTTCTTGCAGAGAACTCAGGTTCATTTCCAAATTCCCACATGTTATTTCACAACCATCTGTAACTCCAGTTCCATGGCATCCAATTCTGTCTCCTGACTTCCAAGGGATCCTGCATGCACATGATTCACATATATATTCTCAGATACACACACACACACACACACACACACACACACACACACACACACACA